>MU005578.1:0-240114 GCA_010405425.1 Lentithecium fluviatile CBS 122367 | reverse complement strand
GATGATTGATGGAATTCCAGTGCCAGGAGCAGACGAAGCCGGGACTGTGGGAGCGGTAGTACCAATGCTTCCTGTGCCAGACGTGGGAATTATAAAAGACGGGATTCCAGTAGGCCGAGATGTGTTGCTACTATGGGAGCCGTGGCTTAAAGAGCCCGTAGCACTGGAAGGCACGGCACTGGAGGAACCCGAATCTGTAACGCTAGAAGGAACAGAGACGGTGGCAGTGCCGCTCGACGGGCCGCTCGGAGGATTGGTGACAGGGGGCTTAGTCGGGACAACCGGGGTGGTTGGGGTGGTGACAATTGGCATGGTTGGAGTGACCGAGGTGCTCTCAGCGCTGGACGAAGGACCGCTCGGAGGTCCAGAGTGAACGGCAGAGCTCGAAGGAAACCCGGTAGAAGTGCCCTTAGCACTGGAAGAAGGGCCGCTCGGGGGATTGGACGGAAGAGCTGAAGGGATCAAGCCGGTCGAAGAAGGGGCACCTGGGGGCCCAGAAGGAACGGGAACGCTTGCAAGACTCGTTCTAACAGTGTCCGTAGCACTCTCAGAAGGCGAAGAGGGCTTCGAGGTGGGAGTCACAGTCAAGGTATTAGCCGGACCGGTGGGGGGTAGGCCGTTGCTGAAGGTTATCGGGCAGACAGTCGTCGTGACGGGAATGACCGACGTGATGACTGTCGTGCCATCAGTGGGGCAATTGGTGACGTCCGTGCCGCACTTGGTGACGGTGGTGAACGAGGTCGAGTAGACAGTTGACGTGGTCCAGGCCTCGGCCACGACCTTGGTCTCCTCGCCGCGGATCTCTGTTGGTGGCTTATCAGCTGCGAAACTCGAAAGCAGCGGGTGTGAGGCTGGCATATGTGCGCTTTGCCGTCCGAACTGGGACTTCAAGAGCTGCCCCTTGAGGGAGGGGAGACGACTCACCGTACGCGCCAACGGAAGCAGCACCGCCCAGGAGGGCGGCCATGTGAAGGACCTTCATGACTGAGCGGATTTGACGGTAGAGCGGTGGCTAAAAGAGTGTGGGTAAAGAGAGCAAAGAGCTGGACGCCGATTGCCGGGCTGAGCGGGGAGAGCGGAGAACGAGTGTAGGTAGTTGGTGCAGAAGTTCTCGGACGCGCAGATCTGGGCGATTAAATGCAGAAGGCAGGCGGAGTTGGTGCGATGCCAAGCCACAACGTCAGTGCTCAGGGCCAGTGGCCGGAACATTGAAAGGCAGGCAGGCAGGCGCGTTGTTGCATCAAAACAAACACGAGCGGGTCTACTTCACCTACAGCACGTCGATAAGAGCGCGGATATCACCATTGCATCATGGGCGCCATTTTTAGGCAATGGATCACAGCAACGCGCGAAGAGCAAGCAGAGTCGACGCGTCACGTGGGCCATCCTTTCACACCTTGGCGGAATCGGCAAGCGCTCCTCATCCAGCATCCAAGGTTCAAAGTTGTTCGCCGAAGCCCTAGACTTGCGAAGAGATAGACAGCAGGAAACTACAGCTGTCGCCTGCTCATTGAGGGCCAATTGCATGCGTAGGGCTATCGGCCCAGCAGCAATATCACCGTGACACAGCGGCGCCATGTAGCGGTGAAGTCCGAAGAGCGAGCTCGGACCCGCCTTCCGACCCGTAACAACCCGCGAGGGGCCTCTGGGATCACAAGTGGCGCTTCGGATCACGCTTTCTGCTTCACTCCAGCTTCCTCCTCCCTCCTCCCGTGTGATCCCGTAGCAACCGCCCAGTGTACGCGAGATCACAACGCGTGATCCGAGGAGGCGCCGACGCCCGCTACCCTCACATATAAACTGTTTCCCGCCCTCCTCGACTCACTTTTTTTTCTTCCCACGACACCTCAACCACATTCTCACCGTTACATCGTCCAACGCTTACATACTTCTAGACGAACACATTTTCCATTCGCAGCAGCAAAATCAACGTCAACAAGATGTTCGCATTCAAGTTCTATGCGGTCATCACTACTCTAATCGGAGCTATCAGTGCCCAAGAGCTCCACGTGCAGCGCGGTAAGTTCCCTGCAAGCTTGTTCAATGCCCCACACTAACTCTCGTAATACTAGGCGTCTGCATCTCGGCCGCCCCAGTCACGGTGACGGTGACGGTCACGAACTGTGGAGCTGGCAAGCCAGGCGAGCCGACTCCCCCGGCTTGGTCTGTCGCGCCGCCGCCCCCGCAGGAGACGACCATCCTCGAGCCTCCGCCCAAGACGACTGTCCTTCCCCCGGGCGAGTCCCCCAGCGGTCCCGCTTCCACTGTCCCTGCCTCTAGCGGTCCTGCTCCCTCCGGCCCAGCTGCCTCTGGTCCGCCCTCGTCTCCAGCGACAACTGTTCTGTCAACTTCAGTCGCTACTGAGACTCCCAAGACCAGCTCAAAGGACTCTCAGACCCCGACGCCAACGCACTCTCACTCCGACAGCACCCCGCCGGCCTCTTCCACCATCCCGCCGCCCGAGGAGACATCGACGGCTCCCAATGCTGCGGCTCCTGCCTTCGCTGGTGTTGGTCCAATGGTCGCTGTCGGTGTCATCATCAACGCAGCCATTGCTGTCTTGGTCTAAGGACCTCTTCAACACCCTCACTCGGTCCATGTCGTTACGAAAGGACCCCATCTTCACGTCCATCTCTCCGGCGTTTTCGCTTCTTCGCCACCGCTTGTACTCTGCGGTTGGTTGTAATACTTTCAAGATACCATTTGGGTCTGGGGTTGCTGGCATTAGGGACATGAGACATTGCTGAACCATCCATGGATTGGTAGCCTAGCTTAGCTATAGCTTTCGGTCGTCTCTTGCTATACAAAAAGAAACTTTCTTCATATATGTCTTATCTGTTGTGTGACTTGCGTGTGCCCTACTCTTGTGCATGGATGTATCCCCTAAGTCGTGCCACCTTACTTTGCTTGCCCCATGTGCGCTCCGCTGGCGTCTTGACTCTGCTTTCGCATGCTCCAAAGAGCCCATGTCGTCGTCGCCGTGGCTGTATATTAGGCGTGAGAGCGGATAGCGACCCTATGACTGTCCACCAAGCAACTTGAAGGTAGGCTGCATGGAGACGCGCAGATAGCCGAACGACGTGACGTCCACTCGCCTGCCCTACGAGGTCCAGCAGCAGCAGTAGCACTCAACAGCACAAGCGTCGCAGCACCCACGCAGGTTACCCACACTCCCCGCTTCGAATAAGAAGAGGGACAGTGTGGACTGATCTGGTCGAGTGTTGTGGGCTTCCAGGCTGCCGAAGTGCTGGAGGCCGTTTGTGAATTAACAACCGGGGGCGCCTCTGCGTGCTGCGCGAAATGCACTTAGTCCTTCTCGAGAAACACGCAACGAGAAAACGAACGAGAGAGAGAGAGTAAGCGAGAGGAGTGTCTTGACTTGGGCCTGAACTTTGCTATGCTGCGGCGAAGGCTGTACCGATCCATCTGTCTCTCTGCTACAAAATAGCAGACGTCCTTGATGCCACCCAGCGTCTCTCATATGCGCTAACACTATCCATTCGGCGACGCACCCTTCTTGTCCTCTATTGACTCGCCCGTCTCCCGCTCCTTCCTGCGCTGAGCAACGTCCCAATTGTACACGCGCGCGAACGCAACCTCCAGCGTCTGTCTTGTGTCAGCGACCTCCAGCGCACAAACCCGAAGGCGCTACATACCGTGACCTGCTCCCTCAGGAACTCCATGTCCTCTTCGCAGTTCGCCAGACTTTTCTTAGCCGTGTCGAGCTTGGATTTGAGCAGCTCTTCGGCCTCGGGGATGGGGTATGCGAGCATGATGTTTGCCTGCGCGTCTGTCAGCGTCCGCTTTGCGAGAAATCAGGTATGGTGAGACGCACCCCGAGCCACAGGTATACCTCATCCGATGGCGGCACCTCCGCCTTCGCGTACAGCGTGTCGTTCAGTTCAAACGTCGTCTCGATCGGATCCGCATCTGCCTGCGTACCATTCAGCGATGTCGCACCTCCTGCGCCTGCGGCATGTCTACCCATACCTTCCTGCTCTTCAGGAATCGCACCGTCTCTAGCGTCTTTTGTATGTCTGGGATCTTGTCTTTGAGCCCCGCTGCCCGCCGTTGGGTGTTTGCTTCCATGAACTGGTACTTCCTAGAACCGTGTGTGAGCCGAGGCCTTCAGGGAGAACTGTGAGCGGGGAAGGCGCACGAGATCATCTCTTTGAAGCTGTTTATGGTGCTCTCGACTTCGGAACGGTCGGTCACATAGTCCTCGACCCGGTCGACGAAGGGGGCGACGGGGATGCCGCGGGGGTTGGTGGGCGCATCATTCTTGCTGTCTTGTATTAGCAGAATCACCATTATCTAGAAAAGGCACTTACCCTAAGGCCTTTGAAGCGGTCGCCATGCTGAAGCTCCAACTTCTGCTTGAGCAACTCTGCTTCGCAATAACATGATATTGACAGTTTGCTGTGTTTGCAAACACCAAGATTTTGCTTAGTCACGCTCTTCCGACAGCGGGGTTGGCACTTCCACATTCCACCCCGCCCCGCTCCCTAACGTTCACATCTCCTCCCTCGTTCGGAGCAGTCAAAACGCCTATCTCCTCAAATCTCCAATCCTTCCTCGGAGAAACGCCAATCCATGATCTCACGACGAGCATCATTCTAGGCCGTTCCCGGCGACCTGGTCCAACACCAACGTTGATCTCGCCTTCCTCACCTGCAGCTCAACATTCTCGTATGAGCGTCAGTTATTACAACTACATGCCACTACCAAGAGCACTGCAATATCGTGAATGATGCCTTGACGCTGTACACACACAGATGACTCCTCCGACGAGCTAATAACACGGATCATGACTCACCGACCCGCACCGGTGTACTAGCGACGCTCCATCAGCGCGTGGGCTGAGCACTTACAACCTGTTCGCACCCGATAACGTCCTTCTTGTCATAACCACCCCGCCTGCATACACGAAGAATAGGGGTGGCTGCTCGGCATCTCTGTTCTGTCCCAATTCGGACGCGGCGTGCATGGCTATTGAGGATCGTCTGGTTGCATCCTTGGTCGTCTTACCCGCATTTGCAGGACTGCCTGACTGAGATCAGCGCTATCGCAACGGCTCTAGTAGCTCCGAACTCCTCGACTTAATTCAATACTTACTCAGATCTTACTCACTAGCGCACACATGAAACCTTGCAAGGAAGCTACTCTAGGCGTTCCTGGCCGTGGCTGAAGTGATCGACGCGGCCACGGCTGTCTTGAACAGTCCGCCGCGTTTTGCTGCAGCCACTCCATTTCGGAACTCCCCACCTATTTTCCGGCATAAACTGCCTCGTCTACTAGATAGTGCTGCCAACGCATCTGCACCTGCGCAATTGGATTACGAATCTTAAACAGATGCATCCTAGCCTAATCGCCGCGCGAGTCTAATGCAACCCCACTCAGCTCTTGCTCAGCTTATTCCCCGTTAACCCTATACAGGTCTTTCTGCGATAGGTGTGTGATGTGCTCCACCGATCGGAGGAGGATGCGTACACGATACCTGATTCATCGCGGCTCTGTGTAGCGGGGTTTCTCCTGTTGCGCTTCAATCACACATCAGTACTTTCTGAGCGTGGAGAAGCCCGTGCATCTCTCTACTCCGCAGGACTTCCCTCGGGGCAAAGTGCACTCATACATTCTCGTACATATTTCCTGGAGTGAGTCGTTCGGCTCTTCGCACGGCTTTCGTCTGCGAGTCCTTGTTTCGGCTGGACCGTTAATGGATCAGCACTCACGGATGTCAGAGCCCAGTCGTGATAGACATTGTCAAACCCAAGTTTCGGGAGACTCGACCAACAACCTTGCAAACCATCTGTACATCTTTGCCACAAGCAGGGAATGGGACGAAACTTGATTTCGCAAACCCTCATCGGATCGATCTGCAGGTCGAGGCAGGGACTATACCTCGTGTAGCCGTAGCCGTTCGATAGCTTGGAGACATCCGCAGCTTCAAGAACCTCCACAATGCTCAGAAACCGCTGTGGCTTGAGCAGCCCCGCGGTGATGAATAGCTTCTGACTCAAGCGACATGAAATAAGGAGCTATGGCCTCCGTGACGTCGCCCTCCGAACAAATTCTCGAAACAGTAACCGGCATGGTGCGAAATGCCAAACGAGCAATGCACACGTCCGCATGCAGCACGATCGGCAGTATCGTGGCTACCTGGCTGTTGGGATCCGCAGCGGCACGCGACACGCGGCACGACTCAATCACACGGCATCTGAAGAGGCGGTATCTACGCAGTGCTCCGTTGTCGCAAAATTGCAGCGATGGAGATGGAGTTTGAATCTCGCTCGAAGACCCTTGTTTCTGGAAAGATGTGCGTCGAGGATGCAGACCTGGGGTTGTTCGGGGAAAGCTCCGCTGTTGCGCCGATTCGGGTGGTGATCGGCCGTTGGGACGGGCCCGCCGCAGGGGAGGCGTTATCATTCAATCTCGGGCTGTGGAAAATGAGGAGCTAGAGATACATGGGAGGAGAAAAGGACGTTGGGATTATGCGATCGAATTGGCGGGGTTGAGAATGAGGGTGTGAGGACGGGAGCGTTTGGTGGGTGAGAGATGTGGTGTTCACGTTTGGGGGCGCAAACCGGGTAAGGCTGCAAGTGTCCAGGGTAAGCCACCAGGGCCACATATGTGCAGGGCTGGCTGGCGTACATGTGACTTACAACACCATGAACGATCCTAACGTTCATCGCCTGCAGAAGAATGTTACAACACCTGTCTCTCTACTTTCTTCCAATGTAACCCATCGTATTCCCATCCTTCACCCTCTATGCGCACCCGCTCCCTCAAAACCCGCAAGATAGGATAAACACCTACATACCGGTAGATCGCCCCTGTATCACCAAAAACAGCATCGGAACGCTCTCCTGGCAAACCACAACCCCAGCCTTCCATATATCCGTGCTCTTCTCCAAACCCTTCTCAGCTCCCCGTCCATCTCCGTTCCCGGCTTCGACGCTTCTCGAACGCATCGCTTAGCCCACACCCGCTGCAACCACCAGTTTACCCGGAATCCGCACACCCACTCTATCCCTCCCTTCCATCGCTTGTCTGCACAGTACCTCGCGTACCTCGATAGCTTCGCGTGCGCTGATTACCCGCGCGAGCGTTATATGACGTGTAGATGGGATTTTAGATATGATCTACCCGTTCGGCCGTCTACCCGTCGCGGTCGGGACCGCTGACGATGCGTAGGATGCGGCAGGGGTGTGTTATTGGGATACGATGGAATTAGATGGGTTGGGGGGCGATGGGGTGGCGACGGGGATGATGGGGCCGTGCGAGTTGGGTATGCAGGGTAAATGGGAAAGTGGGTGCGTGATGGTGGGTTTGCGGATGAAGGGAGGGAGGGGGGTGTGGGTGGGATGTTTGTGCGACTCTGAGGATGGAGGGGGGCGTGGTTTGCAGGAGTTGGTGCCGGGGGGAAGGAACCATTCGGAGTTGGATTGCGGAGAGGGGGGATTGCACTCCACAGCGTGGAATCGAGATATGTCAGGAGAAATCTAAAGGCAAACAATCATGATGAGCAAAAGCGGAAGCCATTATTTTGTAGGTTTCATCTATGAAATCAGGACTATGTACAAAAGCCCGAGACTAGAAAACCTAGGAGACTCGTCATGATCAAAACAAACAGTACCAACAACAGGAACAGAAGACAAACATCATGAAGGTAAAAACATGAAAAAGAACAAGAACAGCAAAGAAAACAGACGAGTCAAAAGTCACCAACACCCTCTACCATCCGACCAACTCCAAAGCAAAACAACGCAGAACATGCCATGTCCAAAAGACCCAAACGCCGGCGTCCCGAAGTTCAACCCTTGAACAAAGGAGATGCATGCCAGTTTATCTAACAGGAATAAAAGGAAACAAGTACAGTCTGAAGGATCCATCAGTTAATTATAGCTTCAAGCCCTTCTGGATGAGCTTGCCAAGAGTGGCACCCTTGAATCATGTTAGCAATATGCTCCAAAGACAATGGCAGTGAGAGCAACTTACATGATCACCCTTCATCATCGTGAAGTGATTGCCGCCCATGACAGCATATTCGAAGTTATCCTTCGGCAGCAACTGCGCCCAACCGTTGTCATCAAAGACAGTACGGTTGTTAAGCAGCCACTTCATGGGCGCCGGGTCCTCACCCTCACCTGGCGGCGGGCGGGGGTCATCCGGGTTCGGGCACACGCCGTCAGTGCACCAGATCGCCAGGACTGGTGGCGCAATCTCAGGGTTCATGGGGACAGGGTCATACTCCTTGAGGTTCTTAATGGCGGCAGCGAAATGAGGGAGGAGCCACGCGGGAGTACCGCCAGGTTTGCCCGTACCAAGGAGACCGATCTGGTCGAAGAAGATATGGAGACGGGCGGGGAGGGGGTCGAGAGCGACGGGGCAGGGTGAATCGATCAGGACGAGCGACTCAACCTTCTCGCCAGCGTTGACGAGTTGCTGGGTTACTTCGTAGGCCATGACACCGCCAGCTGACCAGCCACCAATAAGGTAAGGGCCAATAGGTTGACGCCTCTTGATCTCAGCGAGGAAGAGAGCGGACACGCCCTCAACGCCGCAGGTCCACTTCTCGGGCTGCTTCATGAAGGGGCAGTTAAGACCGTAGACAGCCATGTCGGGCGAGATATTCGGGATGGAGATGTAGGAGGTAGCACTACCAGAGCCATCGGGAACGAGGAAGAACTTCTTGGTGGCAACTTTGGCATTACCCTGAAGAAGGACCGAAGTCGCGGGAGGGTACTTGGACACGTCAATGGAGACCTGGGCCAGCTTCTTGTTCACCTCGGAGAGCTGAGGGGTCTTGGTCTGGCTAGGCTTAGCGGGCTTGACGGTGACCTTGGCTGCAATCTCAACCTTCTCCTTTGGCTTGGGGCGCATGCCGAGCTCATTCTCAATGTCCTCAATGCAAATGTTGGTGGTGAGGAAGGTGGAAGGGAGGTCAATGCCAGTTTGCTCACGGAGCGCACCGAGGATGGTCAAGCTCATCAAAGAGTCCATGCCCATCTCGGAGAGATCAAGCTGGTCAGTGATCTCGGAAACGTCCACGCCCATCTCCTCTGCAACGATCCTGCGAGCAAGGCTTGCTTCGCCAGCCATGACCTCGTGGGTCTCGGTAATCGTGATATCAATGTTGTCCTTGCTGGACACACTGGGAGCAGAGCTGGCGGGCGTGCTGGCGACTCCGGCTTCGTAGGGAGTGGAGATTTCAGAAGAGTCCTCAGTCGTGTCAGATCCAGCGTCCTCTTCGGCAAGGAGTGCACCGCCATCGTACTGAGCGAAGAACTTCTTCATCTCACCGACGGTAGGGTAGTCCGTGAACAGGGTCGAGCTGATCTCTAGGTCAAGGTCCTCACGGAACTTGGCCGAGATGGTGAGAGACATGAGTGAATCGACACCAAGGTTCTCAAAGGCAGCCTCATCGACAAGCTCTGACATGTCGACGTCCGTCTCCTCGGCGATAATCTTCATGACGCGAGATGTCATGGAAGTGGTAGCCACCTTGGCGGCACGCGGAGCGATCACCTTGGCAGGTTTGTTGGCCTTTGCAGCGTGCTTGGGAGCTCCTTTTGCGGGGGCTGGAGCCGAAGCGGCAGCAACAGCCTTCACGGGTGCAGCCTTGGCTGATCCTGAAGCCGCCTTCACAGCACCAGGAGGCGGAAGCATGATGTTGAGAGCGCGACGCGGGATGTTTTGGAACTTGAGACCCATCACCTGGCCGATGACCTCGCCATCCTCCAGAATGTAGACATCACCAACGGAGACGTTGCCTGGAGCAGGCTGCATGCGCACGTAAGAGCGATACGTCTTCTCGGGCGATAGCGTCTTAGCGATCCTGATGGAGCCCCATCCGTGAGAGATGTAAACGGAGTTATCGGAATCGAGATGATCCGACGCGTTGACTATGAAGCCCGATAGGTGAGCCAAACTGTCGATCCAGTAAGGCGAGCAGAAGAACTCGCCATCAGCCGGAGTGGTCTGAAATTTGACAGAAGCGGTGGCTTCGGTCGTCTTTCCGTCAAGGATAACCTCTTCCATACCGCGATAGTTGTCGGCATAGTTGACGAGGGCCTTGAACAGCTTGTAGGCCATGCCGCGAAGGACCTTGTGAGCAGCACCAGTCTGGAGCTTCTGCATCAAGATATCGATCTGAGTCTGGACCATGAACTGGGTGCGGGCCCACTCCTCCTTCCAGGCATTCGCATCTTCGTACTTGACGGTACCGAAAGCATGCTCAGCAAGCACCTTAGCGCCGTCAGCAGGAACAGTGCGGAACTTGATCTCAACTTGGTTAGTCTCAAGATCGGCGGACGCCTCGATTTGCAAATGCTGGCCGGCAGGAGGAGCAGGGTACTGCGGAATCAAGCCCTTTGTAACCTCCAT
Source organism: Lentithecium fluviatile CBS 122367 (assembly GCA_010405425.1). NCBI lineage: Eukaryota > Fungi > Ascomycota > Dothideomycetes > Pleosporales > Lentitheciaceae > Lentithecium > Lentithecium fluviatile. Next base: position 229,728 of record MU005578.1, on the reverse strand, counting down.
AGTGCAGACGTTTAAACCAGGGGTGGGCATGTTCGGGCGCAGCTGCTTGTAGAGATAGTCCGCAATGGTCATAGCTTGATCAGCGTACAATGAGGACGGACAGAAAGGATTGCCGTTGACCTGGTGGCCGCTAATAGCAGCCTTGAGCTTAGGGTCGGAGAGGTCAGACTGAACAACCACCGTTCCAGAGTTGGCATGAAGCTCTTCACGAACGATGCGATGGCAAGAGGTAGTCGAAAGCTTGGACTGGACTAGAATAGGAGCCTCGATAGCCTTGGGCTCGGAAACGCGCGCAGCCTCACCCTTGGTAAGAGTCCAGTTGTTGTGGTAGTCCAGCCAGTACTTCTTATCATCGAACGAGTAGGTCGGAAGCATAAGAAGATCTTGTGCGTTGTTGAACTGCCTGTGGAACTCGTTGAAGTCGATGGCGACACCAGCCAGGAAGAGCGTTGAGACACTGTTTGTGAGCGTCTTCCACGGGTCCTCGTTGCGACGAAGGGAACCGGCCGTGCAAGGCGAACCGCCAAGGGACGACTTGACCATACCGCTACAGACTGGGTGAGCGCCTATTTCGAGCCAGGCGGTCTTCTCATCGAAGGCCTTGTCCTCCTTGCCAGTGGTTAGCGCGCTCCAGAAGTTGACAGTCTCACGCGCGTGACGGGCAAGATAGTCAGGCCCGATGGTGCCAGCCTCGCGAATGACCTCGCCGGTCAAAGGAGAAAGGACAGGAACCTGGGGCTTGTTGAACACGACTGCAGCAGCAGCAACCCTGAACTTCTCGAGGATTGGCTCGACCTGGGCGGAGTGGAAGGCGAAAGGTACATTGAGCTTGGTGGCCTTGAAACCATTGGTAGCAAGGAGTTGGCTGGTTGACTCGACAACGCTGACAGTACCGCAAAGAACAGTCTCTTCAGGCCCGTTCATGCATGCTATCTCAGTCATCTTGTCGCCAAGAGCCTCCGAGATAGCTTCAACGCTGCCCTTAACAGCGAGCATACCATGGGTGTTGGCAGTACACTCTTGTTCGAGGATCTGAGCACGACGACCGACAAGCATGATCATGTCGCTAGCGGACAGAACACCGGCAACGTGAAGAGCAGCATATTCTCCCAGGCTGTGGCCAATGACAGCAGTGGGCTTGACTCCCCAGGATGCCCACATGCGAGCAAGAGCAACCTGGATGCAAGCCATACCAAGCTGAACAACAACAGGGGAAAGAGTCGCCACATCGGTGCCATCCAGAAGAGGGATGAAAGATGGCAACGAGTGCAAACGAGCAACGTTGTCGAGCTGCTCAATATCAGCCTTGAAGGTCTTCGATTCCTCGTACAACTTCTTGCTGAGAGCAGTGTATTGCGAGCCCTGGCCAGTGAACGTGAAGGCGGTCTTGGTGGGAACCATCGCAATCGGGCTGTAGCTATCCTTGAGCTGTGCTTGTAGAGCACCTTTGACCTTTGAAATGTCGTCAACACAAACCGCGACGCGGTAGTTGTGCTGAATGCGGCGAGCAGTGGTGGTATATGCCAAGCTGGGCAGAGTGGTTTCGGGGTGCTCATCCAGGTATGCGATGAGGTTGTTAATGTTCCTCTTCAGCGAAGCAATAGACCTGGCTGTCACTGTCACCGTATGCACGCCCCTCGGATCGGTTCCCACTGGAGCCTCGCGCAAGGGACCATCTTCAAGGACGATGGCAGTATTACCACCAGCAGCGGAGAAGTTGTTCAAGAAGATTCTGCGCTTCTCGCCGTTCTTGCGGGGGAAAGCGACTTGCTTCGTCGAGATGTGGACATTGCGTTGAGCCAGATCCTTGGGGAAGGTCTTGTTCAGCTCGCCCTTGATACCGACGTTGGCGGGGATAGCGTCCTTCTTCATCATCATGAGAACCTTGATGAGGGAGTTAATACCAGATGCTGCTTCACCGTGGCCTATATTGGCCTTGATGGCACCGAGGTGGAGGGTCTCTTCAGGGCGGCGTTGGCGATGGCGGGGGGCGAAGACGTTAGTGACTGAGGTCATTTCGATTCCATCACCAGCTTGAGTGCCGGTACCATGCATCTCCACATAGCTAATACTATGGGCATCAACACCAGCGTTGGCGAGGACCTTCTTGTAAAGGTATTCTTGAGCACCAGCGTGGGGGTGAGTGATCGAGACAGCTTCAGCGCTATGGTTGGTAGCAGCGCCCAGAATGCATCCGAGGATGTTGTCGTTGTCCGCAATGGCGTCTTCGTACCGCTTGAGAATCACGGTTCCACAGCCGTCACCACGGCAGTAGCCATCAGCGTCGTTGTCGTAAGTCTTGCAACTACCAGTCTTCGACAAGAATTGACCCTTGCTGAGACCCGCGAAAATGTCAGGATTGGTCAAGACATTCAATCCGCCAGCGCAGGCAGTATCGCAGTCACCCGCCCACAAAGACGTGCAAGCCAGCTGGATAGCAGCGAGCGAAGACGAGCAGGCGGTGTCGACACTGTAGGATGGTCCGGAGAATTTGAAGTAGTAGTTGATTCTACCGGGCGCAAAAGCACGTACACCACCAGTAATGAAGTAGGTGTCGACGTTCTCGGCGGCATTGATCTCACGCCAATCATCTGAGGTCTGTCCGTAGAACGTCCCGATGCGGTTAAGTTTGGTTGAGGGCGTGCGGTTGGGAACATAGCCGGACATTTCCAGAGCCTCGTAAGCGGTGACAAGCGCCAATCGACCCATAGGATCAGTCTGGGCAGCCTCACGAGGCGACATGTTGAAGAAGCGGGGGTCGAAGTTTCCAGGCTCGTCGATAAAGCAGCCGTAGGGTGTGTGGCTCTTGTTCTTGCCTTTGCCGGTAGGATCGCAGTGGGCCTGAGCATCAAATCGATCGGATGGAACCTCGCGATGGACGTCGAGACCCTTCTCGAGCAACTCCCAGAGTTGCTCGTGGCTGGCAGCGCTAGGGAAGCGACCAGCCATACCGACAATGGCAATCTTGTCGTTTTGGGTGCGGCCCTGAGATGCCTCCGTCTGCGAGGTCCATGAGGTGTGGTCACGGACCGACACAGATGACTGGCCACCAGCCTTTAAGGCAGAGGCGAAGCTGTTGGCAACATTGGTGACGCCAATAGCTGAAACGAAGCACTCGACGTTGCTGACTGCAGTGATCTCTGAAACCGACTCCTCAAGAAGACTGTCCCATCGGACAGGTTGAAGAAGGATCTCGCTCAAAGCGCTCTGGAGAAGCTCTAGGGCGTTAGTGGCGGTGTGGCATTTGCCGTTGGATGCAGAGTGAATCAAGGACTGAGGGCGGTGCTTCTTGAGAAGCTCTGCAGTCTCGCCATCGAGGATTCGATTGATGTCTGCTTGGCCGTAGATGTGCGGCGCATGGTATGGTGCATACACTGGAATGGGCACTCGGGTGTTCTTGAATGCGTCACTTTCTTCGAATAGGCGTTTCGTGGTAGATGGCGGACCGCTGACGGTGATAGCCATCACGCTAACAGCACTGACGTAAGCCTGTGCCGACATCGATATCCGACGCTCGTCGTGGAACTCTGCAATGGCGCTCTTCGCGGCATTTTCGGAAATGCCAGTCACAATTGTGGACCAACTTTCTTTCGCGTTCGCAGCGTTCTCGAGAGCGTCCTTGGCCGCGCCAACGCAGCTGCCGGTTCGGAACGCGATGCGAACAGCCTCAATGGCGAGCGGCAACAGCTCTTCCAAAGTCTTAGCAGAAGCAACGACCGAGCCAGCAATCAACCCAGTGCATAGACCGAGAATCCGCGTGTTGGCTGGGTTTGGTGCCTGCGCCCGATTTTCACCATAGTATCTACTTGATCAGCTAGGTTCGCAGTGTTCACCAGTGTGCAACTTACCCGATGTAGTGCGCCAGCTGTGCTATTGTCACCAGGCAACTCTCCAGTTGTGGGATCTTGGAACCCTTTTGGCTGTAGTTCTCCACCAGGTCGTTGATGGTGAGGAAGTCCGGGATCTGGTCCCGTTGCTGCCGTGGGAGCTTCTGCACTTCTTCGCGGAGCATAACACTGGTGCGTTCCAGGAACGTCCATAACGGGGCGTTGTTCTTCCAGACACATGCCTTCCGTAAGAGCGGAAACTGATCCGCAGTCTGATCTCCGAAGATTAGGACATTCATTATGGCGGCCGTAGAGACGGGGTATATTAAAAATAAAGATGAGGAAGACTGAACGGATGGCTTTGGACCGATGCCAACAAGTACGGACCCGAGCGAGGATAGAGGTGATTAGTAGACCAAGCTACTACTTGAGGATAGAAGGTAAGGGTAGAGAAGGGTGGCTGGCGGTCAGTGTCTTGGGAGGAGGAAGAAGCCCTCTGAAGAGTCGAAGAAGCGAGAGAGGGGGGCGCTTGTTATCTAGAAGAGAGGACCCGAGAGACTGAATCAAGTTGGACTGAATGACCCATGAGAGATTGGCGACCCTCCGTATTTGTATGCAATCAAACAGGCAGGATCGGTATGAGAAATCATAAGGTGGCTCGAGCGGAGATCGCGCGATGACTGGGTACCGGATCAGTGAGCGCACAGATACGGAGCCCACGCATTGCCGAACGATGTACAGCAGCATATTGACGTGAAGACGAAAGTGGAGCAGTGGTTAATCCCTTTCCTAGTTAGTGTTGCCATGATTCCGAGGATTGATGGCGCGCAAAGGCCGGACAACCCCCGCCTGAGCGTCTGAGCGTCTGAGGCTATTGTTAGACGGCAGGCTAGCCAGGCTAGCCAGCCGCTGAGGTATCAAGCCCATGCGTCAGGGTTGATAACAGAGATGAGACGTGGGAAAATGGTGGTAGTCAGGGCGCTGTCTCGAAAATCGGGTTCACTATTCGGATCCCCATGAGCCGGGGTTGAGATGGAGCTCGTGTCAAGCTGTCAATTATGTCAGCTACCAGCACATTCCAAACGCGAAAAGGAATAGACTCGCGCAAATCAGGCATGAATACAGAATGGTGGAGCGGTTGAGCCATGGGGTAAGGGGATGGTTTGCTGGAAAATGTCCGGCTTCAAACACATATCGCGCACCCAACGATGCACTAGAAGGGCGTGTGCAGCCTCCCAATACTCAGGTTGAGCATGATGTTACATGTGCTCGTTCCACAAAACGGACGCATCCATGATGCCTCATTACCTGAGGGCTGTCGTCAGCGGGTCGTCGTGATTGGTATTCGACTGCGAGCGTGGTGCTGCTCCTGGGCCGAGACACTGGGTATCCCAGGAAATCCAAGCTGCCGAAGTGACCCCAGATGGGTACATAGAACATGGCAAAAGTGGCACAGCATAGTGAGGACGCTCCTTGGAGATCCGTGCCATGGTTGTGGCTATCAAAAGCTGCTCGCTTGGAGAATGGGTGAAGTGCCAGAGCCCATGGCTCAGCAAGTAGCCTACCGGCAAGTGTTGACCCGCAATGCGGGCCTTATCCGGCTAGCAGGGCTCTGCGGAAGAAGCTCAGGAACGGTGGCAATAGCTGCCTTCTTCGGCTGGGTCGAATACGAACGCAGTCGCAATGAAGGCCCGCAGCCCCTATCGAGCCGGAGGGTGTCGCGTTCGACGATTGCGAGGAGCTAGGTACGCACGGGATGCCCATGACGAACTGCTCCAAAAGCGCGGTACGCCGACAACGATTCCATGGCCCTGCCGGGCTGGAGCACCCGCAACTGTTTCGGCGAGGGATGGCATCGCTGGCCAGGAGCGCGATACATTACTAGTTTGCCGACACTGCGTCGATCGTGATTAGCCTCCGTCACGTTGTTCGCACTTCCCCACACGGGTACATCACCAAGTCCGAGCGCGCACTCAGCGCCGTGGGAGGCGTATAACAAGGCCTGGGGGCTGTCAGAGCTGCATGTCTCTGATCCGCCTGAGCGTGTTCGAGTAGCCTGGCACCCTGACAGGAGGAGAGCCGCGGTAGCTGGAAGTGACTTCTGGATGGCCGCGGCGGTGCGGTGACGTCGCGAGCGCAGGCTAGGCCTTGGCCCTCGACTAGGCCAGCGGAGCGGAAACGCGGCGGACCCACGCCCCGCCATCTTCACACACGGCATGCTCCAGCGCGCTGCTAGATAGCGGTACTTCGACCGGTAGTGATGTCTTTGCTTGGTGGTGGGGCTCTCGTCGACGTGAGCGTTGTGGCCTAGGGTGGGTCGCCCCTTCCGCGCTCTCCCAGGCTCTGTGCGCGCCAAGCCCGCGGAACCCCACCCACACCGAAGTTTCAATCAACCTCACCAAAACATCACTACGCGCCCCAAGTCATGCTTACCTACTGTGCTCACAGAGCACTTGTCAGATTACCCGTATCATGGCTACTATCGGAAACGCAGTCAGAAACATGCTGCGCAACGAGCCACTTTCCGAGGCCATGGCGCAGCTGCGGCTGACGCACCGATGCCTCTGGACCACGACTCCACGTTCTCTGTATCTCCACGTCGTCTCCAGTCGGATGGTCTACACGTGTCACAGCTGCTAGACCCTGTTGGCGTTCGCTGAGTATCATCTACATGTGTACGGAATCAGTCATCACAGGGTGCTTTGGACCGGAGACCACAACGAGAAGCGAACAAGACTCATCTTGCATACAGAGTGTGCCACCCTGGTGTTAGATTCCCCACAGAGTAGACCTTCTCCCACTGCTACAATCGATCTCTGCCCCGGGATGTCGGAACGATCATGGTGTGGAAACCCGAAACTTCAATGACCCGGTGATATCTGCACACTGTCTGCGATGGTCTACCCACCACAAGTGCCGTCTACCAGGTTCACTCATGTTCCACTAATTCTCCGAGCTCAGATCGACGGCTTCAAGTCCGAGAGTAGGCCCGCCCGCTCCCGCAAGTGGACCAGAAGTTGTTCACCTCCGGTCCAGTGTTATCTTCTCAATCTGCTTCGAGGTGCAAGGGGCTGCATCTTCAACCAAGCCCACTTGGCTACTCTTTTCTCGCCACTTCTGGAATGTACCCGGCCTTATCTCTTGCGCTTCGACTTAGCGATGATGCTTCGCCCCCGGGTATGCACCTCATGGCGATGCCTGAATGCAGATATCGAAACACACGCCGCTTTCATGCAAGCCTCAGTCCTCTGCATGCTTCCAGGTCGCCGGAGAATAGATCCTGCGTCCGTAGCAGCGTCCGCCAATGCTTCCGCATCTACAGCGAGCTATAGACGCTTCCGGTGTTGGTTTGCTGTCGGTTTAAGCGAGAAATAATTGATTCGATAAGCACGAATTGGGACCCAACCCAGAGGCCCCAGTCGATAAGACTATCTCGACTGATGGGCTCCCGCCTATGGGTCGTCTCTCCGCCACAAATGCATGTGTTGTCCATGGTGGAGCCAAATATGCTTCACTCATGACAGTCTCACTCATTCACATGGCGAAGCTTCGCTGAGATCACGCAGGGTTAGTTGCCTGCCCCTTTCTACGAATGGTACGTTGGATTACTTGGGGAAAGGTTTCCAGGCTCTCCGTACAAGACCAGCAATGCAAGAGCTGTCCAACTTCAAGCCTGAGCGGGCATACGCACGATACAAAGGGGTAATTGACTGCACTATGCGGAGTCGCCAGCCCAGGAAGACAGCATTATCCGGACGGTCCTGAGAAGCACGTCAAAACTCCAATTCCTAGAGATGTAACCCGGCTGTCTTTTGCCCCTTGCAACACCAGATACAAGGTTACTTACATAACTGATTACTCGTCGATTACTCTTGATGTCACCGATAGAATGCGCTTGTAGCACAATAGACATTGCTCTCAGACATCTCTGGCTCGCGATCCACATAAGAGGAGTCCTGGGAGTTCATTCGGAAGCGCAATGCAACACATCTCATAGTTTGCTCAGCCGATTGATGCTCAATTCTCTTTTACAACGGCGGCCATTATATGGGTGCGATCGTGCTTGTATCCGAAACCTTCGAGCTGTGCGCAAGGAGCAAGTATCCCCCCGACTGCGGAGCTAAGCTCAGCGCCGGTCCTCTGGGTGACCTTACGCGCTCTTGGCCAAACACCAACCCCACCCCTAGTATAGCTCGAACATTGTTAGGCGATATTGCGTGCCGAGCCGTCTTGTTTTGAGATCGAATGCGTGACTAAACACAATGTTTCGTCCGCCGAGACATGGCTCTTTCGATAGTTTCGCGCATCGAGTGGTTCGACTTTATTCTAAACCTCGTATGCTGTTAGCATTTACCATGGCCAAACCCCGGCAGGGACCTCCTCTGCTTCAGAATCCACGGAGTGGGGGGATTTGAGATTTCCGTCCTCGCCACTTGGATGAAACAACCTCAACTATCGATTTCGGGCGTGCGGATGTCTGCATGAGAGGATTTGTGGGTGAGCTTGAGACCGCGAGCCAGGTATCCTTCACGATAGGAATATGGAGACTTGCATGACAATTTCACGCGCGAAGCGAAAGCGAGAGCGCTAACGATGACCACGCCGTAAGCAGACTACATTGGCTGGCGTTTCGGAGGAGACCGGAGAATAGATTTAAGGTTCGCAAACAGCTATTTCTTCATGTGAAGACAAGCGTTTACTCGATTGATGCTGTGCACATGACTGTGCGGATTGCCGATGTGTTAGGAAACGGTATTCTACGAAGCGCAGACGTTGCAAAGGTCTTGTCAGCTAGTGGGCTCAGGTACGGATCCGCTCCCGCCACGACGCGATTTGTCGACTGTCGGAACCGAGCTCAACTTCTGTGGTTTGACGATGGAAACTGAAGTCGAGCGAGCGGACGGAGTTGCCGGCGTCGCACCGCGGTTGGAGGGGTAAATCATGACGACACAAGTCATAACCCTTGGAACTGTCAGCATTACCAACACGCGATTAGCTTCCAAAGATGTCTGGTTAACGGGTTGTGGCTCTGTGGCTCGTGGGGAGATGGCGAATAGGCGCGCAATATCTGTCCAACAACGGTTCACTTGTATTCGCAAAGGCACCTGAAGTACTACGCGGTGAGGGGTGTTTGGCACGCTGTAAGTCCCTCCAACCTCTGCTTTGGGATTCCGAGGCCTTGGGCGGCTCCTGGTACCTTTCATGCGGTTCCTTGTACATCTTTGGTTCATCCCGGATTCGTTGGCCGATGTCTTCTCCTCCGACTTCTAGCAGAACTTGCGAGTAAGGAAGAGCACTCCGCGCAGATGTCGTTTACCAAAAGTGGAGACGGTCAAGCTGTCCCATTCCAGTTCCGAGAGTAGATGCTGCATGCAGGTCAGTGTTCCGGCTACTCGATCAGATATGGCTGCAGGAAGATACTACCACTTGCTAACTGACCGCCGTCGCACTTCGAGCTAAACGTCTTCCGTGGCGATACACACCGAGTGGGTCACCACCCATGAAAGACGTGCTCCAACAAGCATATGCTGCAGAAGCACAGGTCGTAAGACTGAAGTAAGGTCGAAGTAAGGCTCGGAGAAGGGATCTACTGCCGAGTGAATCAACATTCACCGCCGGTTCCCAGGTACCAACCTCTACACGCAATCCATTATCCCCTTTGGTAACCCTCTGTACAACGTTGACCTCCTGTTCTGACTCTCCCTCAGCGGTGCGCGTCCCAAAACCATTTTCGTGACGAAACGACTCTGCATTTGAGAATCCCGTCAGGCCCACGCAAAACCCTTACTCGCCCATCCGAGTCGCTCATCGTCCTACATTGACACCAGCCACTGGGACACATATCGCGCCCCCGAAGGGTCTAAGACATACATACACCCCGTGCTACCGCAGACCATTGCTTGGGGACACGGCCACGTTAGAGTGGCGCTGCAGCAAATCTCGTGGTGCATCATCTAGTCGGTTACACGGCGGCATCGGCTGCGCTCTCGTGTAGCGAGCGCCCCGAGCTGGAGATAAAAACAGCGGTGGGAAATTTCGGGCGTATCGCGAATTGACGTCGTCCGCGCTGGGGCTGATAGTGATAGAGGGTCTTCATTCTTCTGCAGGACCCTGCTTAGAAGGCTCAAAGAACGATTGTTCTGTGCGTTCCGTGTACGACTTCGCCTCCACGCCGACGTAGACTCGCTCTGACTCAGATGCGCGCTCGCTCGGTAACACATCCCAAATATGGATGGCTGCACCTCAGGTCCAACCAAATACGCGATACGGAAACGAAGCTGAACAGATCAAAAAACGTCCTCGGCATCGGCACTGCCCATGTTTCTGGCCGGCAAGTACCTTCTGCGGCGCAATGCTCAGGTCGCTTCTACGTCTTCCAAATTAGGGAGCTTGTACGACGCGTGGTTGATGCGTGGTTCTATTTGCAAGGCTTCTGCTTGGAAGAAGCATGCATAGTTCACAGCTTGCAGAGCGCAGCTAGCGCGCTCACCGCCAGCGATGTCGTAACAACAAAGATTACACCGCATAGTCGATTCGTCGGGTTTGCAGGTACATTGTGGGTGTGGGTGCCGCAACGTGGTCCGGTACCTCTGGTACTTTCTTGTACCTGTCGCCGATGTAAGCATTTATTTCGCGCGCGCGAAGAAGTCATATACGTCAAGACGATTTCATCCGCACTAATCACGACCACTGGGCAGTCCAGAGCGTGTACACCACGCCGAAAAGGAATCCCATACTTCCAGAACAAAAATATCGCTCGCGTAGGCTGGTGTCCTTATCAGGTAGTCTTCGGCGCGTTATCCTAAATCGACGCGGACGCCTCGGTACGGCGAGTTTTCGAAGCCGTTCGCACGATAGAAGGAAGCTTCGGGACGATCAATCGGTGCATGTCCGTAGGTATATTGCAGTGCAGATGGAAGCCGGACGTCGTTTGAGAAGGGAGGGAGACGGCCCGGATCGTATCCCTTGCTATCAGCCTTATAGGCTAAGGTAGAGACATGAACATAAGGTGCCTATACGAGGATGCTGACAAAGTATGGTGAAGTAGAAAGTCGCGATCCACGGGACCCGTGCTTGTGCTACACAACCGACATGCGATTTCGTTATGCCGGCTAATATTAGTCTGGGACTGATGCGCTTCGATCCTTGGTGTTCGAATGCTACATTGAAATGCATGTTGCGACCATCAGATACGAAGGTGTTTCGGTCCTGAACCCCATATACTGCTTACGACAATCTCGCAAAGACGGTACCGGATGGTTCGGGGCTGGGAATGCCTTGCTCTGATACTCTGGAAGAACTGCGATCCGAGTTTGGTGCGGCGTATTCGGAAGACGTTATGCACTCACGGCATCTAGATCTCGGTTGTCGCCTAGACTGATGATAGCTTACCACCTAGTACATGTATACTGAGGCTCTTTGGCCCCGCCAAGAGGCAGTACGCATCAACATTCTAGAAGCTGCCACATTCTAACCCCAGCGAGGACCAAGGCGGTAGCCACCACGATAAAGAAGGGTTTCAGAATATCGCTGACAGTATATGAAGCCCGTATTCGACCGGGTAAGCTCATGACGGGCTTTATCGGGTGTAAACAAGCCGACCGGTGCAGTCGTATCTTATCGCGGAGGAAGAATGTTCCGATGATGCCATCGAGTAAGCCGAGGATACTGGGAATAGTGCGGATGCACGATATGTATCATCCCCGGCTGTATTAAGCACGTAAGATTCCACGTCTCTGGGTTCTCGCAGCGACAGGGTATGAGACCCTATGACTGCATCTGGTACGTTCGAGAAGTCATTCATTGAGTGTGCATATCTGCTCTCGCTGGGGTCGATGCAGTGTATATGTCGAGGCGCATGGTGGCATACAATGCCGCATCCATAGGTTGTGTTTGCTGCAGCAAACCATGTTGCCGGGATCTCATGATCAAAAATGCAGATAATGGTACAGACACAAGAAACACTCAGCCATGGTCCAGGTGGTATGGCATGATATCTGCTCACCGGAGTGATCTTCTTGCTTGATGCGGTGCTTGGTGCGTAGGTTGATGTGGTTGGCCCTCGCGTGGGGGGGTCCGGCAGGCCTTTACCACGATGCGGAACTTTCGCTTGCACAAGGGCGCTACCTGAGTTCCCTAATATCTTCGTCGACCAAGTACCGGTTTTTGTGGCCTGGGATCGACGGCTTTGCTGTCTGTCACCACATGTCAGCACAGAATGGGAGTAGTTGAGAGGTTCAACGTTCCGACCTTGACCCCGCGCGTCCGTATGCGGTAAGAAGAACGCAGATCATTCGACGACGTTGTCCTCACATCAGCCTTGAAAGACCTAGTCATTTCCAGCCACCAATACTTTCGTACAGTAGTCCTGCAGGATCTTCGGACAGATCCCACTGCAAGCAGACACTCGAGTCGAACGTTGACCGTCTCGTATTCGAAAGCTGCGTTTGCTGGGCGGCACTTGGCTGCCGACCGTCTCTAAGCTTATCATGCTATCCTACTTTATGGCTTCCAAACGGTGAGGCACGAGGAAAGCTTAGAGATTGGTAAACAGTATTCCCGAGAGGAGATCCGAGACATATATCTCATGAGCGACATTTTTCGTATCTTCGATGTAGGGTTGGCATCCCCGCTGCCAGGCTCGGAGGTCTGGGGCTGAGTACCCCGCCCGCGGTGGTTGCGGAGGATTCCGCTGAGCGCTCCGCCACGCGGGCTCCTACCCAATCGTTCGTGATAGAGTATTTTGAGTTATCCTCCGCTGTGCTGGATCAGCTGGTGGTGTCGTAGATCTCTGTCAAAAGGTACTTGAATGTTGGCTGCTCAGTCGTATTCGTGTCCAATTGACTGCCCTCAAGAGACGCAAATCAGAGACAACTTTGCCCTGCGTCGCAAGCGTGCGCAGCAGTGCCCAGCCATGGCGCATAGGGTTACTCTTTAACACCATATTGACCTTTGAGGTGCGTTGTCGTAATCCAGGAGGGGACATCCCACCGGCATACGAGATACTCAGCCGTTCGTGTTAGCTATCAGCCAGGTGGCGGCAGTGCCTCTGCTATATGCGAGCTCACCAATGAACATTGTAAGGACGAACGGCAATACTATAGATGATTGTCGAATTCCCGCCACTTGAGAGACGTATCTTTGGACAACGCGGCGATGTCTCGGCTCAGGGTTCAGCAGATTCGCTTCCTTTCGACCTGGGCTTAAGCCATCAGTCATGGCGGGTGGGATGAGCACCTTTTATCGCAGTGATTGGATGAGACAAGCGACGCCTCAGGAGGCGAATATCACGAACAAACGTCGGAATTTTGATCGTCAAACAAGCACAGCCTGGTTACTCACTCGCGTCTCGTGGCGCATTTTTGGGGAGAGACGAATTGTGATAACGAGCCTAAAGGGTGTAGCGAGCAAGACGTCCCTCCTGGATCAGGACGCATATGCGTTCGCGAAGTCGAAAGAATATAATGTCGCTTACCGTTGAGGCGTAATCCGCCCGCAGCTAGCTCCTTTCATTGTTGCCGTCCGTATCCTTCCTCGCATCGCCGATTTCGTTTGAAGGAAGGGGTTACGTATTCCTAGTAAGCAGCTTCGACGCAGTCGATAGTGTGGACGAGACAGCGCAACCAAAAGTTCCCTCCGCGAACAGTTGCAACGTCATGCTTCATTGAATTTTGAAGTAACGGCCTGATGAGTTCGAGAGCGACTCAGGAACATGAAACGATAGTTTCAGGGCTCTGTGCGCCAGATCTCGTAACCAACAGCCGGGTATCCATCGCAATCGTTGTCGGGGGTGGACGGTGCAAGGAACTAATGAACTTTCCTTCGATCCTTTGTTGCTTCTAAAGCATCAAGAATCTTGCGGATTTCCTGGGTTGTAGAAATGTTTCTCGCTCTGAGGAACTTGACGCATCTTGAAACGCCCAAGTCAGGTGAATTTGCTAGGCATCATGGTCAAACTCACCGCAGGCATGTTTCCGCTTTCGGACGATCGGCGGTCAGGGTTTCCTCAAGCGAAAAGCGATCGTCGCATGCATCTTGCGGAGTCGGTAACCATGCTCAACTGGGCTCTGCTCAGACAATTGCTGAGCGTGTATTCACTTCGGCGATGAGGAAGGAGCGGATGCAAGACGCGTGCCGGTCTGTCATTGGCGAGAGGTACTTCTCGCTTCCATCCAGGCCATGGTCAGAGTGTGAGCGCACGTCTCGCTGACGGTGATCGACACTTCTCAGGCAGCCCTGTTTCTCATGAGGAAGCCTTTGACAGCATGCCACGGCGACTTCGTCATGGACAACTGACTGACTTGACGATGGTCGAAGCAAGCCGGTGATGGCAACGACAGGGGCTATAATACGCCATAATTTCGGTTTGACCCTCCAGTTTCCGCCCTACGTTACGTGCTGACTTCTAGCGCGTTCGTAGTACCGAACCATCTTGCCGAGACAAGCCTAGCGGGAGGAAGCACCAATTTCAGTGCTCACTCGTATGCTTACCAAGGCTCTTGAGGTGAATCGATGCGAGCTGCGGATGGCAATAACCGGATGTAAGCAAACTTCCATCTCCTCATCTGCGTTTAGAGATTCTATGCGGTTAAGGTCCGGCGTGGGACCATGTCAGCAAGCTCGGCTTGTTTCCGGCAGAGAGGGTGGCCTGTCCACGTGAGTGATCTCAGCATCGTCCAAACATGCAAATCCTCATCTCAGCTCCCGCTATCGATATCCTGAGTCTCCCATCACGATAAGAATTATTTCCATCTAGTCGTAAGCTAGTGGGACAGAAGCAAGCGGAATAGCATATGGATGGGCTGCAAGGCTGCTACGCAAAAAAATTCCGAAGCCACTAACTCGAAGGTGAAAAGGCTTGGGCGGGCCGATCGCTCTAATCCCTTGCTAGTGGCACCACAGAAACCCTGCCAGCTCATCCTAGCAGGGATAATTATAGACGACGCGCCAGTGACGCAAGTAGACGCGAGCTAGCTGATGAAAAGAACGCAGCCAGAGGCTACGGCATTCGGTAGAGTGAGGCCAGACCTGGAGAAAGCTCATTATCGAGGAGCAGATAGAGGCAGAGAACACGGTTGTAAAACAAAGCAAAGAAGAGAGAAGAGAGAAGAGGGCTCAATGGACACCCGGAGGAGTATGTGCCAGGGATAGAGAAATGCTCCGGTTACAAGGCGCTCCATCGAGTGGAGCCGCGAAGTGCAGGCTAAAAGTCAATAACACCACGGAGCGCTCGAGCACAGTTTCGCACCGGAATGGCCACAGAGGGGTCGACTGGTGGGCACTGCCAACGGCCGGCTCCCGAGTCGAGGACGCTCCAAGACGGTGGCTGATTGTTTTGAAACCGTACGAAACACGAGGAACAATTCCAATCCGATAAGCTCGTTAGTGTCGAGCAGTCGGAGGCCCAATGTCGGAGTCGGTGTTATTGGGCTGCGAGTGTGGCCGTTGCAGGGGGATAATGCTGTGCGAGAGACGGCCTCAGCCAGGTGCCCAAGCACGAGTGAGCGGGGCCAAGTTCGCGCAACACATCCCAAGGTAAGCATTCGTGTAGAGCCCGCTCACCGCAAGCGGCGAGGATGAGCATGGTACAGGAGTACAAGTAGATGCAGAGCATGTGTTGCACGCTTCCGGCGGCCTAACTCTGTGCAGCTGGGGCTGGCTGCGCTGCTGCTGCTCGCTCGACAGCATGTGCCCGCGTTGCGACGGCTGGACTGCTGCGTCTAGCTGCTGCAGCGCTGCACGCTCGTGAAAGTGATGGTGGTGGTGGTGTTGGTGGTGTTGTGGAATGACGGACGTTGCCGCGGGTGGCAGTCCCGCCCGCGCTCATAGGGCGAGTCAGAGGGCTGCAACATCGATAAGATCATCGTCCGAAACAGGCAGCGCGTCGACCTCGCCAGCGCCGGTACTCTTGTCCGCATGCAGAATACATACACATATATTACCGTCAGATACTAGCTCGCAGATGCGACGGCCCGTGCTCTAACGTAGTCGTCCGGCTGCGGGTGCCACAGCGCCCTCACCTCTCCCTCACGCCGCACAAACCATGCCAGCCCCTCCCCCCACAGCCCCCAGTCCGGCGGGCGATCGTCGAGGGCTTCCGCATCCTGGCTCCGTGGCTGTTATCGATGCTCGTGCTGGGGCCAGCCCTCGTACCGGGGTCACCAAGCCCCTGGCGCCGCATGTAACGGAATGCCAGGCCAAGCGCGCAGCGTCCGCGAAGCATTAGCTGCCCATCGTTTCTCGGAGCGGGAGCCACAATTGATGGGCATCATCGTTGTTCTCTGGTTCATGATTATGCATCGACCGTCCCCGTTGGGAATGGCAGACCCAGCAAAAAGTACATGCGTTGCTGAGCCGGCACGCCTCTAATCCATTGCCTGCAGCGCCCTATCCCCGGTGTGGCCGCTCCTGATCTATCCTTTTACTCTCCTGCTCGCTGCTATGCACCAAGACTGCCCTTTGTGTCATTCCATATCAGACGTCGACTGCCCGCTCGGACCGCAGCCTACCTGACATTCGTCTGGTCTCTGACTCTATCCACGCTGTCCATCGTCTAAAACTCGAGTGCGGCCGCCTGTTTCTTACATTGGCTATTCCACGTAATCCCTAGCCGTTGTTGCTCACTGCGAACCCGCAGATTACCGGATCCAGGCACAGCACGAGAATTAGCACCGGGACGAAAGCAAGAACCTTTATACATCATCTTTCCCGGCTCTTTGTCTCTTTACCTGGCCCAGCGTGGTCTATCGCTCACCCCGCGGTTCACCGTACCACAATCCAGTCGTCCCAGCCATTGCGCTCGCAGCAATATCATTCTCCACTCCTATGTCTTTGGTACGACTGGAACGCTAAGACGCATCACAACCAAACAATCGGCCGGACAAATCCAATTCCCGCCTTCCTCGGATTCATTGACGATAACTTGATCTTCGCTCTTGACGACAATTTTCGCTGATCCGGCTCTCCAAAATGGTGTTCTGTACCTATTGCGGCCAGTCCTTTACCAGAGACGAGCATCTGGAAAGGCATATCCTAACCCGTGAGTGCACTCCACACCTGTCAGCTAGCATACTCAAAACAGTGATCCACGAACACAAGAAATTGACACCTCGCTCGCAGATACCAATGTCAAACCGTTCAAATGTTTTACCTGTCATATGAGCTTTGCTCGCCGGTGAGTGCTCCACCCGACACTGTTTCTCGGACTTCCGAACACGACATGCTGACAGTAACCTAGCGATTTGCTCCAGAGGCATTACACGGTCCACGGTCGAGATGCGAACAACCAAGAAGGGCTTCCTCCCAACGCCGGCATAATACCCAAGTCGGCGGGCCGTACACCGATTGCATGCAGCAATTGCGCGAAGACAAAAACAAAGTGCGATAAGAAGTTCCCCTGTAGTCGATGCGCACAGCGGAACCTAAAGTGCACACTCCGTCCGACTCGTCGAGCGTCCAAGAATGTGAACAGGGTCGTGCCACCTGGGGAGGGGTCTGGGAGCGCAAACTCGAGCGAAGGCGGAAACAGCAATGAGCCTCAAGACACTTCTGGTAGCAATTCTCCTGCTCGGGAGAATGGACAAGTGCAGCCATCTGAGCAGCTGCAAAACGGGCAATCCCAACCACAGTTGTCCTCACTGCCGCCCTCGGTGCCACCCTCGGTCGCGCATTCGCGTCATCCGTCCGTCTCAATGCCGGTTCAGCAGATTCAGAATTTCACGCCAACAGAGGAAAAACCTCTCACGGTGACCATCAATACCACGCCACCCTCCTTCTTTGAGCATTCTCCGCCCAATGGCATGCCAACAGCCCTCCCCACCGTTTTGTCACCTCTTCCAACTCCCGTCAACGGCTTCGTCTCACAGGCGCCCATGCCGGAGTACGGAGATATCGTGGGATCGGTCCGTGACAATTCGGATGGTTCGAGCCCACGGTTCATGATGGATCCCTGGAATACCATATCCATGGGCCAGGATTTCGATCCCATGAGCATCGATCCCTCATTGATGATGTCTATGAATATGGACATCACCATGGGCCCTCCAGCCGATGGCATTCTCGGCATGATTCCAGAAATGTCACCCTCCCAAACATTTGGCCCGGTTCAAACACCGATGCAGACACCAAGAATGGATGAATCTTTCTCCGATCTCCAGATTGGAAGCTCAGCATCCATGTTCTATCCCTCGCATCGACAAAGTTCCATTGTCGATGCGGGTATTCCCGATCTTGGGGCCATCATCGCGGCTCAGGACGGCTGGACTGTCTTCCGTTGCACGCCTTCCATTCCCTCAAGCTCTTGCCCTCGTACTGCAAGACTCAACCTTGAACGTCTCGAGCAGAGTCTGAAGAACCATGAAGGCTGGAGTAATTGGCGCCCATCCTGGGATGATTCCGATTTCCACAAAGGCGGTCGAGTGGAGGTCGCTAAGATTTACGAGGCTACCCGCGATAAACTCCTCGCCATTACGCAAAGTTTCCTGCACAAAGCTCTTGACATCCACAAAGACGGATCGAGCAGCTCTCCAAGCAGTGGCGAGTCGCCAGGTTCAACAGCTTCCAACTTCGTTCTCCTCCCTCCTGCCCACGTTCTCGACCTCTTCCTTCGCTCTTACGCCAACTCTTTCGAACGCTTCTACCCAACAACAGCGCGTGGCGTCCTCGACGCAAACGAGCTGATGCAGAATTACAACGACAAAGCCTCCAGCCTGTTGATTTTGATGATGATTGCGCAAGGCGCGATGACGATCCCGTCGATCGAAGCTAGATGGCTGACTGGCGGGTTCACCGAAGCATGTCGCATCTCGCTATTCGACCTGGTTGAGAAGAACATCATTATGGCCGGTGATCCGATTGTGTTGCGTGCGGCCCTTCTCTTCACTGTACAGGCGGCATGGAGTGGGGACAAGTGGCAGATGGACATCGCCATGGGCCAGCGTGGCATGTACTTCGCAATGCTGCGACACTCGGGTATCCTCGAACCTCGCCATGTGTCGACACCACACATGAATGGAAATACGACCACCGATATTTTGTGGAGGGAGTGGATCCAGCAGGAAGGCCGAAGTCGGTAAGTGCAATACCTCGGGAATATCCGCGTGCGTCACGTGTGATTCTGACTAACACCCTTCAGGCTGATCTATTCGTGGGTCATGGTTGATCAAGATCTTTCCCTCTTCCACGATGCTGCACCTCTGTTCTCCGTAACCGAGTTCGGGGCGCCCATGCCAGACTCAGATCGCCTTTGGCAGGCTAAGACGCCGTTGGAGTGGTCTGAGATGTTCAGCCAGATACATGAGTTCTCCAATGGATATCCGTCGGTAGGGTCTGGAGCTAGGCCTCTGAGCCTGAGGGATCTTTTCCGTCATTTCCTTGATGATGAGATCGTCGCTCAGGGGATCCAACTAACACCTATGCACCTCCGCCTTCTCCTGCATCCCCTTCAAACCTTGGTGTGCCAGTACTGCCAACTCCTCAGTTGTTTTTCTGATAGCATGGCTTCAAGACAGCGATCGAGGGCCGTGACCGCAGCATCGACGCGCGTTCGTCTCGAGGAAGTGCAATCGTTGTTGCAGCGATGGTTCGAACTGGCCGAAAGGTACATGAAGGTGAACCTGATGTGCGCCATGATGCAAGCCAACCTCGTCATGTTCCATCTCATAAGCCTAAATGCCGTGACGAACTTCCCCGAGATCGAGCGACTCGCACGACGGGAAGGCGTTGACGGCTCGTATCAGCAAATGCTTTGGATCCACAAGAAGTGCATTTCGGACGTCCACGAGGCAGTCTTCCACTCCGGCCAGATCCTCCGGCTCATCCGAGAAATGTCAAAGGGCATTCGGCCTCCGTGGTGGCCCGGGGCGATCTACCGAGCGGCTCTCGTACTGTGGACCGACTCTCTGACGCACAACGAGTCTGTCAGCCCGAACCAGCAGGGACACTACCACTCTCCGGGGGCGACTTTCCCTGTGGACCGTCTTCAAGCGAACGACCCGACCATCATTCGGTACGTGACGAGGCGGGAGGGTATTCCGACACTGAGCAAGCTGGATGGAACACCGGTCGCAATCGACAACGGTTTTACTGTTCTCTCCCACTGCATCGATGTAATCGACGAGGGCATCTCGACGAGGTTCTCGGACGGCATCCGCGGAAAGCTCGAGAAGCTGGCAAGGGGCTAACTCACTATTTTCTTGCCTTTCGGCATCCTTCCATCTGCGCCGACTGGCTTTCGCTAGCGGCCGTGGTAGTCGTTATCTGCGGTCGATCACCACTTTATGACCTTCTCTTTTGATAGATT
This sequence comes from Lentithecium fluviatile CBS 122367, assembly GCA_010405425.1. Classification (NCBI taxonomy): domain Eukaryota; kingdom Fungi; phylum Ascomycota; class Dothideomycetes; order Pleosporales; family Lentitheciaceae; genus Lentithecium; species Lentithecium fluviatile. The sequence continues at coordinate 209,601 of MU005578.1, read as the reverse complement.
CCCGTCACCACTGGATCCAGAAGTGCTCTTGGATCATGATATATGGGTGGCCCTTGTCATATTTTCTAGCGACGAGGAATGCTTTGGTTGACGGCGTTCAGAAGGCGCCCTTGAGGTTTCCGTCGTTTCTTGATTGCCATCTAGGCCCAGCCGTCAGCGATCTAATCAGCGAGGTTTCAGTAATGTATAGTACGGGTTTTGTCTGGTAACGAGATGGAACTTGATGCCAGAAGGAGGGGGGGGGAGGGGGGAGGGGACAAATATCACTCACCGTTTGTGGGTGCTGAGGCCGGTTAGTCGCAAGCGTCGATCAGCGCCCCGTTGCCATTTGTCCTACCAATGAGGCTTGGGCTCCTATATAGCACATCACCTTACGGCCTTTCATCGTACTTCCAAGTCGTTCTAAATCATCCGATCGCTGACGGGCGCGCTCTGCGGTCCTCCCAGTGGTGACGAATTTCCTTATCACGATCAGTCGTCATGTAAAAAGCCTAATAATGTCAGGATCAGATCATCTGATCGTTCATGGCTACTCACTCTTGCTTTTTGGGGGGTCCTGCGCTTCTGTTTCAGGTGCCATGGCGTCCGCGCATGGTGGAAGGGTAAAAGAGGTGATTGGTGGTGCCAGGACGATGGCGGGGTTGATGTAAGGTCGTTGGTCGAAGGGGGTCTGGAGGCCGTTGGGAAAGCACACTAACTGGCCGCGGGGCTCTGGGGACCTCGTGAGTATGTGGGACAAGCCGTCTTATAAAGCGGCCGTGGGTTGCCGAAGGTGAAGGAGAGACGGCTAAGCGTCTAACCAAACGAGCGATGACGAATTTCGTTACTTTCAACGAAGTACTCGATACTGGAAGCGCTGTTGTATTAGGGTTCGGAGAATATGAGCATTGGGCATCGGAAACTGGACAGGGCGCGCACAAGTACCGTTTGATGCAATACAAACCAGATTTTTACTGGGGCACGTACCTTGTTTTGCAACGCCTGTACCATCCCGCTACGTTCCCCCTCGTCATTCCCCGTACGGGTCCATAGGGTACCATGACTCCCCGCCATGCGAACGCGGCATTGTGCTTGGGCTGCTAAGCAATATATGGTACCGAATGGCGTACGGGCCACGACCGACCCACTTTCTGGAGGACAATAACGGTGAGTATCGTCGCTGACTCCTGTCCCAACTGAACGGTACTACTCAGTGCTCCAAGGGTCACTACGGCAATCGATCTCATTGGCTGCTTCACACGGTCCACGAGCATCCCCCTTCCTCTTTGGTGACAATCCGGATGCTATGATTAGTCTCTGGCATGATCGTCTGCTTTACCAGTAGTTTTGAGTAGGGATGAACGCTCCACGGATGTGTGAAGCTATACTCCGAGCTTGCATATCAAGCCACTACAACGATACCAAGACGTCTTGCTGCAGGTTCCTGCTCCAAAGCTTACGCGGCCACACTGTGCGACTGAACTCATTACCATGCTCCCAGTCATGCCCAGACTTGGAAGACATGGCTTTCAAAGCTGGCAAATCATCTTCAGCCATGGAGAGGGCGTTTAGCCTACCTTACCCAACAAGTGCTGATATCGTATCACAAGGATATTACCCGTGTAGCACTGGCAACTTGAAGCAGTCCGGGTACCGGATGTGGTGATCTACAAACGACGAGAAGGGTCGGTCATGTCACGGCTGCCCGCACTACACGGCCAAAAGGGACCGTGCGATCGGACTTCTGCTCTGGAATCTCCAGAAATATGGCGTTGGTGTTGTAGCGATGCTCGTTTGCGGCCGGTGAGTCGGCGATTACTGTCACCGGTGATACTCGACCTTGCTAGTTCGGCACGACGTTTGGCAGTGGACTCGGGGTGTCTGACTGGCTCATTTGTATGGGTCCTGCAGGATCATGCGCAGCCGGTTTGGGCTGCATGTTCGTGAAACTTTGGGGACAGGGCTAGATTTGATATAGGCGTAGCTCTAATGACCGCTCCTTGGCTTTCCGTCATATGTACCATAAGTATATTCACTGATAAGTTTAAGCCCAAACCCAACGCAATTAAGATCTTTAAATTCGCGATCACATCTTTTAGCAAGGGCCGAAGCAAACAGAGATATTTTGACATGATGCTGTGTAACAATGGCTCATCACAGAAGTGCAGCCATCAATCAGACGTTCGTCACTCATCCGAAAGGATCTTCTTCGGACTTACTAACGACAATATTTGAACATTCTTTTTAAGCATATCATTGCCGTATCTACCGATTCGGTTGCAGGGCTGGTCAGAAGCTCGGGGTTTAGTGCTACGGGAAATGAGGGGGAGGGTCCGGTATCAATGCGATTATCATGGCACCGCTTTTGACCCACGAAATAGGTTCAAAAGTCATACCATTACTAGGCAAGGCATTGGATGCTGAATGAGAGTCTATATCAGGGTGGTTTTCGCGCTGGCCTACTGCACCAGAGTATTGACAATCTCGCAACTCGGGCGGACTCACACTCACTGACATGCCATACGAGAGGCATTCACCGAGGGGTCCGCCCGCCTCACAGTCCGCGCCCCGCTGACGCTGAGTACGAGGGAGATGCGTCCCAGTTCGAGTTTTCCTCGAGTTTCGTATTTGTGCAACCGCTCCCTAGGAGCTTGCATGGCATTGCAGAAGACTGCGACCCCACAACCGCTCCTAGGAGCATGGTTCGCTGATTTTTTGCGTCAAGGGCGTCTTCGCTGCGTCTGTATGAGCGCTTGGTGCTTGGAGTAGCTCACAAGCCACCAAAAGACACGCGCTGGCGAAGCTGACGAGCTATATGCTCAACCACGCTATCTTGGAAGAACAGTGAGAGTATGGCCACGAGGTGAGCCATTCCTGCAAGTTTCGTTGCCATATTCCATCGTATTACTGCGAGTGCTGACGGCTAATGTAGAGGCAATAAGCAACAGATGCAGCCATGTGAAGGTTGCAAGAAGCGACAAAAATGTCCTGAGGTCGAACTCCACTGCGACTCCGCAAAATTCATTGGTTGAGATACTTGAGCCGCGTCCGCCATATGGAATACTGCTTCTGGATTTGGTGTCGCAACACATGGAGGTCAGTCTTCCGCATCAGAAGCGGTCAAGATACCTTGTGCGACCACCAAAGTGAGCGAAACCCTTGCCCAAACTCATCCCACAGCATCCACATACGGTTCATCGCCCAAAAGCGCCCCGCCTGGAGTCAGGACGGCAACACCGCTTCGCCTTACTTCTACGCTGGTATGGCGAGGTTGGAGTGAGGTTGAAGATCCGGTTGCGCACAGGCCAACTCCGAGCAGTGGGCATGGAAGTGCGGAGCCGAAGCGGCACTGGGGCCACTGGGCACGGGAAAGGGTCTTGTCAAGCACAACTCCTTTTCCCGGAATGCGAAACAAAGATCGTCTTTCGGACATTGGATGCGACTCAGCCTGGAGATGGGGAGCCATCATGGGATGAGGCTCGGGAGCCGACAATTAGATTTCGATTTACGGATGACGCTTGCACACTTTTGGACTGCATCACATGACACCGCGTCTTTCCCATCCTCCGTGTCAACGATCTTGGGGTGATTGAACCCCATCATAGCCCACGCCATACTTTCTTGGTCTCAATTTGCTGTCCACATGCGACGACTTGTTCATGCTGGCGAGCACGACGCTTGTGGTTTGAAAAGCCGACCGCTTCAGCTCGTTGCGCGTCTCTTCTCGGTTAGCTCAAGCCGATGATTCGGTTTGGCTGCTCTGTCCAGCCATCCAGATCTCTCTTCTCGATCATCACACGCAGCCGACAGCTTAGATTTTGGTAATTGCAGAACTCCCATCAAAAGCAGTCAATCAACTGCGCATGGAGGGCTCGCTGACTACACCTCTCACCCAATCTGTGTGCGAGACAGAAAAATCTTCGGCCCCGCATCCCGAAATTCGTGTCCAAGCCGCCTCTGGAAAGGAATGTCGCAGATGGCTCTGGCTCTCCTACGGGCACTAACGCTCGGAACGGAAGCGGCGCAGGGACAATCTACTCCAGCCATAGCACCCGCCGAAAAACGTCACGTTCCGACCAGTTGCCGTGACGGAGAATGTCAACGAGACATTGTGCGAAGAACTGTATGGCCGTGGGGAGCAGTGGAAGGAGGACACTGTCCCACAAGTCAATGCCCGTCTCCAATTCTCCGCTTCAGTACCGAAGCTTCAAGCACTATATAGCAGGAGTCCTTCACAAGAGGTTTTGATCAGTATCCCACCGACCATCACACCTTCACACAGCTTCCAACCCTCAGCTACTACCACCGCCAACAAGCACCCTCAACAACCCCAAACTACCTCCTCACATTTGCAATGGCCGCTACCGGAATTCCCACTTGGAGCTTGGAGGGCAAGGTTGCCGTTGTTACCGGCTCAGGTCAGCTCCCGACTTCAACCATATGATGAAGCTATTCCTGCTTGAACAGCCAACTAACAGATAAACAGGCCGTGGTATCGGCAAGGAGATGGCTCTCGAGCTTGCCCGTCGCGGCGCTAAGGTCGTCGTCAACTACGCCAACAGCTCAGAGGCCGCCGAGGAGGTCGTCAAGCAAATCAAGGAGATGAAGACTGGTGCCGATGCCGTCGCCGTCAAGGCCAATGTTGCCGACACTAAGCAGACCGCTCACCTCATGGACGAGGTTGTCAAGCACTTCGGCAAGCTCGACATCTGCTGCTCCAACTCTGGCGTCGTGTCCTTCGGTCACTTCAAGGATGTGACCGAGGAGGAGTACGACCGCGTCATGCAGATCAACACCCGAGGCCAGTTCTTCGTCGCCAAGGAGGCATATAAGAGGATGGAAGTTGGCGGCAGGATAATCCTCATGGGTTCCATCACCGGTCAGGCGAAGGGTGTTCCCAAGCACGCCGTCTACTCTGGCTCCAAGGGTGCCATCGAGACTTTCGTCCGATGCATGGCTGTTGGTACGTGATCATCCCATCAGAGTCCTTCAAGGAATACTAACAATAATGCAGATGCTGGTGAGAAGAAGGTCACTGTCAACTGCGTTGCCCCCGGTGGCATCAAGACCGACATGTACCACGCTGTGTGCCGCGAGTACATCCCTGGCGGTGACAAGCTCAACGACGACCAGGTTGACGAGTACGCCATGACATGGTCGCCACACATGCGTGTTGGCCAGCCCATCGATATCGCCCGCGTGGTCTGCTTCCTCGCCTCGATGGATGGTGACTGGGTGAACGGCAAGGTCATTGGCATTGACGGTGCTGCTTGCATGTAATGCGCGATGGTTTATTTCTTCTATATTAAGAGTGTATTAATGGGGACTGAAGCATGATTTGGCGTTCTCGATATGATAGATGGAATGACACTGGAAAATATTCTAAACCAGGGCTCCTTTCTGTCTTTCCCTTGATTCGCGTCGACCCCCCACAAGTTAATGGGCTTGCTGGTCCGTATCCCATCGTCACGCGCGGCCCATTTCTTGCACTTCTGAGGCTCATGTTGTGTCACATTCCTCTATCACGACACTATATGCCGGAAGCTGTGCATGCTTTTCCATCGTTCTGAGAAAGTGAACAGATTCATCGATTTATCCGTAGGTAATTCTTCACGCGCTTTAGAATCCACCGTCTGTCAATTCCAAGCCATGAACCGATCATAGTCTCATTTCTTTGTATTGAGATTATGGTGCTGTTGTGTAGTGAGTTTCGATGCAGTCGTCGATATGGGAGGAAACTGCGCTAGTCCCGAATAGACTGGAAAGCTAACGTGTTGCCGAGGCCGATCACCCACGTCATGCTTCGAAACATTGCCCAAACACAGATCGGTTTGAGAACCACTTCACGTCCTCCTCAACTACCACAGAACCTCGTTTTCAACATGGCGACGATTTACTGGATGAAGCGAGGGCGACCTCTCATATTACAAAACTCATGATGAGGCCACCATGACCTCCTCTCTCTGGATATCTACATCTCCGAATAATAACTATTCTACCAGCATTGTCTTCTCCTCGAAAGTCGAATCACAGCATGAACTAGTTCGGGCAGTGACAAAACGCCACGCTTGATATGTTTTCGCCCTCTGCTTCACAATGCATTCTCAATGGAGACGCGCTTCGACCCATTTTTCTCTGCATCAATCGGGCTGGACCATTCACCTCACAAACCTGTTGTTTCACCATTACCAAACTCGTCTCGGAGCGAGTCTCCAACTAAACATCGGTCTCAGAAGCACTAAACCAAACGATCCAACTAACCATGAAACGGACACCACGCACAACAGATACCTTGCCAAGTCGGATCTTGGACTGGCCGACTTCAAGACCGCCAAAACCCTAACTTTCTCAGTCCGGCTTCCGCAAATAGCTACCAATGCGACTAGGCCACGCGGGGGATGTTCAGGTGTAGGCATCGAAATGCCTGGCTTGTCCGGATCCAGGAGTTCGCTTCCCTCCCGTGAAGCAACATGACACCGGAATGCCATCGACGGGAAGCAGTCACGCCGAGACCTGGGCGCTGCCCAAGATTCTTTGATATTTAGCCCTTCTCCATGCTAATACATTCGCTACCTCTCATCAGCCAGTCTGATCAGCAGTTCGCCGTTCCTTTCTAATCGTTATATTAGATTTTAACTTCTTTTCTCTGTTCTTAATTTCTTTCTTCATAGCCCAGGTGGCTACTTTCATTCAAAATGACGTCTGTGACTGTCTCTTCCCTTTTCGTCCTGCTGTTGAGCTGCACGCCAGTCTTGGCGCAGACGCAGCAGGCTCAGTTTAATCAAGTACTTAATCTCAATGGCGACGTAAGTAACACAGGCATCTACGACCTAAGGCATCTACTAACTATCCACAGATGGCCCTCAACTCCTTCCAGTTCCCGGATCGGTCAAAGATCGAGACGTTCTCTCAGAAGCAACAACAACTAATCGTTAATCAACAAACCCCCGCCGTTCCCCCCAACCAAGTCACGGGTTCTACCGGACAGCCATTTGTGGCTATGATGGCACAGTCCATGTCCATTAGCACCAACGGTGCCACCGATCTGGTCGGTGGACAGATTGAGCTCGCCATCGACCCGCAGATGCTGGCGACCAATGCCGTCAACCCTGACAACACTTGGGTGGCGATGCTCTCGCCGGATAGGCAGACATGGATGATCCAGGAGACAATGAGGAGCATCAATGGGTAAGTGGTATCCTGCTAGGCAACAACCCAACAGGCAGCTGACTGGGAACAGCACGGACATGACCGTTCGCATGATCAAGCGCACGACCATGGACGGTGAATACATGGCTCTGGGACGCCAGACTGTTGAGACCAACGCTATCTTGACGCCTTTCGGCAGTGACGCAGGAACCCAGGTCGCCATTCAGGGAACTGGACTTCAGGAGAACGAGTTCCAAGACGGATTCCGCATGTCGGTGCGTGCAACTCAGCCAATGACCCTGAATGTCGATGTCAAGGAGGGCATTGACACGGGCATGTTGGCAGCTCTGCAAGGCCAGGAGCCAGTCAGTAAGTACATCAAACATCAATTTCCAATAGATAACTTTTGCTAAAGAAGCATCCCAGATGACTTCCGCTACTCCGTCACCACCAACCTCGCCGGTGTCCAGCCCAACCTGAACCGCATGGTCACCGTCGTCCAGATGCCCCGTGAGTCCACTTCTCAGGTACACTGCGACTTCTCTAACTATCCTTAGTCAACCCCCAGCGTCTCCAGAGCATGATGCAGGCGGCAGGTATCCAACCGGGTGGCCAAGTTGCTCTCTCAGTCGCCCAGCGCGGTGTTCTCCAGAACCCTGGGGGTGCTACTGGAAACCTCGGTGGTGCTGCAGCAGGGACACCCCAGCGCCGCGGACGCAACGCGTTCAGGCGCCAGGTCCAAGCTGGACAAGCTCAAACCGGTCAAGTTCAGGCTGGCCAGGCTCAAGCTGGAACTCCCACCAATGGCAACAATCCTGTTGCGACTCAGCTTCTGCTCGCGCCCACTTTCACTCCTGTCCAGGCTAACATCGTCCTTGATACCATCAACATGCGCGTAGCTTTCCCGGTCTCGGCTGTCGATGGCGAGTACCTCATCACCATGCAGACTGGAGCCCCTCAGGCACAGCCTCAGGCACAGGCTCCCGAAGCCGCTCCTCAAGGTCAACAAGGCCAGACACCACCAACACCTGAGGGTCAGCAGGCCCCTGCCCCGGGTCAGGCTCAAACTCCCCCAGAAGGCCAACAGGCTCCCACTCCGGAAGGCCAGACCCCACCCACCGCCGAAGGCCAGCAGCCCCGCCCCGCCGAAGGCCAGACCCCACCCACTGCCGAAGGCCAGCAGCCCCGCCCCGCCGAAGGCCAAACTCCCACCGCCGAGCCACAGGCTGCAGCTGGCAACGGCACTGCACTCGCGGCTGAGGGCCAGAAGGCACCCGAAGGCGAGGCTCCCAAGCCTGAAGGCGAGAAGAAGGCCGAGCGCCGCCAGGACAAGAAGGAGGCTGCCATTGGCGACAAGGCTCCTCAGGGCCAGGTCTACATCACCATGAAGGAGGTCAACCAGATGGCTGAGCTTATGCAGTGGGGTGGCCAGGCGCCCATCAGCAAGATGATGACTGAATATGTCAAGGCGGCTAATGGGACTGCGAACTAAAGGTGAGACTCCGCCGAGTCTCTCTTTCCTTTTCGTGTTGATATCTTTGGGTCTACGATGTGAATACGGGATTTGGGGGGATGGGTGTGATGGTTAGGTGATTAGATTGCAATTGAGGTCGTTCGTTGTTGAACATGGCTTTTCTTTTTTCTCTTCCTGTGCGTAATTTCTGTTACTTCTCTGTCGGATTCGAAGCCGCGAGATACCATCTCCTGTAAGTTCTTTTCGACCTGTATATAAATCCATGAAAATCTTTGAGCTTGGGCTCAGCTTTTCTACCTTGTTGCCTGGAGTTCGTCCTCATCCTCCTCTGCCTTCATCTTTAGGGTGATCAAAGCGAAAGCTGACTCGGAAAAGGCGGTATCGACGACACAGGCTCCCAAACACCCCCGTGTCGCAGTGAGCGGGGATCGTATTTCAGATGGGTGAAGCTGTTCTGAATCGCGTTGATATCGCCACGGATGTCCGACGAAACGTAGACTGCTTCTGGAGCGACTCGTGTCTATCGACTCACGCGGCGATGTCATGCGCTGCCCATGCGGGTGCGATGGTCCCGGGCTCCATGTTTGTGCCTTATATATAAGGTAGCAAGAAGAGAAGGGTTGACACATCGACCAGACTCCCGCCAAGTGATCATGAGGGATTGTGGAGCCATACGCATCCGGTGTCCGCCTCAGGCAGCGAACATACATCATCACCTAATTCATACCATCGCAACAATGGAGATAATGATGCTCACTTCATACACAACCATGGCGTCACTCGCCAACGTCGTTGTTTGCAGGACACTCACTCGTTAGACGAAATCCACGTAGAGGCATGAAAACGGCAGTCGCGACCACGACGCACTCCGCGAGATTGCACTCACCGTCTCTCAAGTACTCGCTCGCACTCACCATACTCCTCTCGCGCCTCTCTTTGTCCTCTAGGAAGCTGGTGCACATCCGCAATGGCATCCCCTCACAGTGAGATCGATTCCTACGCCAATAAGCGTCGTCGCTTGCCCCCACATCGACGGCAGCCCGCATCGCTTCAGCAGCGACAGCGCAAGAGAGGGGCACACCCTCTCAGCGAAGCCGAACAGGCAGAACCCGGGTCAAGATTGGACAACGTGTGCGGAGTGGGTGAAGCCTTGGGTGAGGTCCGCTGCCGATGGAGAGTTTGGAGATGGTATGTTTGTATCCTGAGCTTCCCTGTGCGTGGTACTGACGGTGCATTGTTTAGACTCGCAGGATGCTCACCAGGAGACACGGGCAGTCAATTCAGCAGCTCCTGACTATAGCGGAATCACGGACTCGGCGATGGCGGGTTCTGTGAGAGCTTCTGTTCTGGACGAAATGCAGCAGTCCCCCCTCGCGGCCGAGATGACGGATTGATAGCTTTCTAGCTATGGAACAGGAAGTCCTAGGCAGCCCCGAGTTCGATGAGTGCAGTTCTGGTATGCAAAGCCACACCATCTTCTATCTGTGGAATAGGGACTTTTTCTAGCTGCAGGTAGTAGCTTTCTGCAAATCTCAGCATGAGACAGCAGTGTCGCCGACCAATGAGTTCACTCCCTCGTCTTCCGAGCTGTTCTCAGCAATCTCCAAGCGCCAGTCTCAGGAGTGTTCTTCCACGCGACCGCTGTTCCACATGCTCCAATTCAGGCAGGGCAACAGCAAGCTCCTCGCCGGAATTGAGTTACGCTTCCATCCCCACAACTATCTTCAATCGGGGGTGCTCCTGCACCAGGAGCTGCGACCGAGCTTCCTGTGAGAATGGTGTTTCAGAAGGAAGACGAGAAGAGAGTCGGAAGGAGATGGGGATAGAAGGTCGGACTATGGAGTAGTCCAGGATATAATACGAAACGCTGAATATATACTGGCGAGCGATGTAATACTGGGATTTCGGAGGGGCGGCAGGTCGAATGCGTTTTATGTCTAGGCGTACAAAAGGTAATCACGTCTTCTACAGAGGTCGGGTCGGTCGTTTTCTGAACCATAGCTATGGGACATGCTACTTCTGCACCGGAGGATCTGGGGCTAGGTCACCCTCGAACTCGGTTCTTACGGGAGACGGTACCTCGAATAGTAGAGTAAGAGAGTCGTTTTTCCTGCGCGATGCTTCAAACACATATGATAACAACCTCCCTAGCTCTTACATATGATACAGTATGCATACACCATAGCATCCTCCCTTCTCGTCCTATGCCATAACCCTATCTTACATCCCCCGAGCCCTCAAAAACTCGGTGACTTCGGGCACATGATGACCCTGTTATCCGTTAGCAGATGCCCAATCCGTCATCTCCCCACACCACATGTCTAGCCCACCTTGATCACCACATGTTGCGTCAAGCTGTTGATCTTCACATCCTCATTCTTCTTATTCAAAAACACCCTCAGCTCGTCCCGCAACGCCGTCAAATCGCCCGTAATCTTCCGTATCGTCGTCAGATGCAGATTCCCGCCCCTCTTGTAATCCGTGTAGATGGGCAGGTTCTTGCTCGTGGAGCGCGCGACGTGGTATTTTGGGGGTGGGAGCTGGATTTGGGTTTGGCCAGCCGGGGTTCTGGACTTCTTGGGCTTCTTGGGCTTTGGGGGGAAAGCGGACGACAAGGCGTCCTGAACGGGATTGGGCTTCTGGGGTCTGTTGGATTGAGGACGCTTCGACGGGAGGACGGGCTTCGGCGCAGGGGACTGGGCGCTGTCGGCGTCGGTGGAGGCTTCTGCTGCGGCGAGGTCGGCGGCGCGGGCCGGCGAGGGAGCTTCAGAGGAGGCTTTGGATCCGTTAGCGGCCCTGGTTGCCAGGATAAGCTAGGCACATACGCTCAATGCGCAGTCTCGACGCGGTCGTGAAGCGGAAGAGCTGCTGGCACCCGGCACGTCGAGGGGCCGCCAATGGCCTCAGCAGAGGAATGAGGGGCTGTATTCGCGGCATGGGAAGGGTCGGTGAATATAATACACAATCTGAAATGAAGAAGGGCGCTTTCAATCGCGAATGGGACAATGATGCGTCGCAGTAGTTCACCAGCCCGTCCCCATCAAGAAAGTTGCGCACGGGCCACCAAATCTTGCCGCACTGTGCATTCGTGCTTTCAAAAAACCCCACCACCGACTTTCCGACTGCGATAACCCACGCCCTCCGGCCTCCACACCCGCTTCGCACGACTCGCACGACTCGCACGACTCCCCCGACCCAGCATGGCGGCCTCTACCACGGCTGGCGACAGCATCGCCGAAAAGTACAATCTCCTCCCCAAGCTCATCGCCCACCTCGACCGCCACCTGGTCTACCCGCTCATCAGCTTCGCCCCCGATGAAGAAGAGCAAACCCTCGAACAGAAGAAGATTGCGCTCGAGCTCCTCAAACCCACCAACATGACCGACTACGTGGGCCAGCTATACCAAGAGGTGCACAATCTCGACGACGTTCCCGACGAGTACAGACAGAAAAAGGAGCAGGTTGTTCAGCGAAGGGTTCAGTTGGAGGAGCAGACAGCGAAGATACTGGACGTGTTGGAGGATGAGAATGTGCTGTCGAATCTGCGCAGCGACAAGGTTCAGAATTTGGCTTTCTTGAAGGAGCAACACGGCGTCACACCAGAGATGGTGGATCAGCTCTACGAATTTGGCCAGTTCCAGTACAGCTGCGGTGTGTACCCGCACGCTGCGGAATTGCTGCTACGGTTTCGCATGTTGGTATGGCGCTTTACCCTCGCTTTGTATGCGGAGATGCTGACGTTGGGACAGACTACGGACAATGACAAGGAGCGCGAGGCAACCTGGGGCAAGATGGCCTGCGAGATCCTCTCGGTAAACTGGGACTCCGCGTTCGAGGAGATCAGCAAGATCCAGGAGCACATCGACGGCCGCCTCATCAACAACCCACTCGCACAGCTGCAACACCGCACATGGCTGATCCATTGGTCGCTCTTCCCGCTCTTCAACCACGAGCCCGCCCGTGAAAAGATCACCGACACCTTCTTCTCTCCCGCCTACATCAACACCATCCAGACCAACTGCCCGTGGATCCTGCGATACCTCGCTGCCGCTGTCATCACCGCCCGAAACCGCGGCCGCAACTCCAATCCGTACCAGAAGCAGTTTAAGGATCTGATTCGCATCGTACGCCAGGAGGGATATGAGTACAGCGACCCCGTGACCGACTTCATCAAGGCGCTGTATATCGACTTTGACTTTGAGGAAGCACAGAAGAAGCTCATCGAGAGCGAGGAAATCCTGAAGAACGACTTCTTCTTGCTGGGCCATGCTGATGCATTCGTGGATGCGGCGCGTCACCTTATCTCTGAGAGCTACTGCAAGATCCACCAGCGGATTGACATCAAGTGGGGCTTCCGAACGTATTTACTGAGCGATGTGCTAATACCTTGCAGGGACCTCTCAACCCGCCTCGGCCTCTCACAAGACGAGGGCGAGAAATGGATCGTCAACCTCATTCGGGATACGCGCGTCGATGCGAAGATCGATTACCAGGCCGGAACTGTGGTTATGAACCACCCGCCCCAGTCCGTCTACCAGCAGGTCATCGAGCGGACGAAGGGCGGTTTCTTCAGGACACAGGTCCTCAGCGCGGCAGTGGCGAAGTGAACATGTTCTATCTGTCTTATTCTTTATCCGTTCAGCAAGGGAAGGCCGCTTGTGGGGATGCAGATGCCGCCGAGAGTGTGGACGGTGCCTGCTCTTGCGTGCTAGGCACAACAGAGCAGAGTTTGGTTCCGAGCAACTTGAGTTGCCCGCAAAATGCATGGTTCGGGCGTCCTCAGGGTTGCAGCATGTAAGGCTCCTCTGAGCATGGGTAGCGATTTCATGGGCTGGCTGTATTCTATAGATACCTCACAGAGGGCCCTGGCAATAGATGATTTGATGGTTTGAGGAGCATGACACCACTCTTTGGTTCCATCACCATCACTGAAAGGGTCGTGAGAGAAAAAAGCCACTGGTCCACCCCGCAATCTGCAATCTACTATAGAAATCTTTCTGCTCTGGTCTTGGTGTTGACGAGGTGAGAAATTAAATAGAACCGTGGTGTTTCAGTGAAGTCGGTATGGAGCTGGGATGGGTAGCGTTGCTCCTTCCTCTCCACCACTTCGCTTTTGGGTTTATTTCACTTGTTTGCCTTTGGACTTCCACGCTGCTACGTCACCCATGACAGGAATTTTGTCGACAATTTTCCATTGTGCTTACACCTCATCCTCGGCCGCGTTGTTCACGCCAACAGCCATGGACATTCACGACGATTCACGGTCTCTACAGCAAATCGCCATGGAATCCCAGGCCGTTTTCACTCGATCTGATCGCGAAATTGGGTTGCAGCCGTACCGGTTCTTGGACCTGCCAAGCGAGCTGCGTGATTATGTCTATGAGTTTGCTCTCATGCAAAAGATATGGAGAATCTTCCCTTGACTTCTGCCAGCACCCTTGGAGTGGTTGGTGCACCGTATGCAGAGAATTCGCCACAATCATCTCCTGCCCGTGCAAAACCCCCCAAATCCGGAGGTAATTGCACACTATGTTAGCATGCTATCCTACCTCAAGCCCTGCAAATGCATCCAATGCCAATTGTTTTTCCGGATGTGGAAACAAACCGTCCCTAATTCATCAATACCTTTCGAACTAGGAAGAAGCTGCTCCAACCGAAGAATATATATGGAATAGCGAGAAAAGGGACGGCACGCATTTCGGAGTGTACTTGCCGGGGGGTGCTGCGGGAGATGAGTTTCGCAGGCTAAGGCTTGGGTAGATGTTGATTGCTGTCTGTCGTTGATGGAGGAGTGAGAGGGCGGCTACGCAGATAGTGACTTTTAGGGATAATGATAACGTGCTTGGCGGGTATGAGTGGAGTAATGGGGTGGGCGAGGTAAGAGTCAACATGTTTCTTCGGAATTTCGTATTTGCTTAATGTATCTTCTTTGGCAAACACAACAAGTCTGAGAACTAGGCGATAGGGAGCTAGAATTTTTTTTTCCTCCTCGTCCCCCTCACTTAATTGTACGAAGAGAGCATTGAAGCCGGCAGTAGGGCACATTAGTCGCTAGGAAGTTCAAGCCTCAGGGCCTTGGTGTATGTCTGGATAGGTTGTACTATAAGAGTCTGTGTATAGATTGAATCTAACATTGTGAAGAGCTCTTATAGAAATGCTAAATCTAAGAGGTTCAACTATCCTGTAGGCTCTGGCGTTAAAACCAGCGGGGTGTTAAGTGAGATTCCAGAAGCTCAAGTCTCAGTGTCTTGACGTGGGTCTGGATGGGTTTCACTTCGACGGCCTGTGTACTAAAGACAATGGCGTTGAAGCCAACAGGATGGCACATAAGATTTCTAAATGTTCAAGCTTCAGGGCCCTGACGCAAGTCTGGATACGTTCTCATTGGAAGACTTCTACCCATCTTATGATCTAAAGACATTACATTGAAATTGGCAGGATAGCCAACACCACACCCAAAGCTCAAATCTCAGGGCCTCGAGGTACACCTGTATGAGTTTTACTAGGTGCAAAGTGTGTGTATGCATTTTGAATTCAACATTACAAGAAACTCCCTTAGAAATGCACGGCCCAATGCAATGACCCATCTCACCGAATCCATAGCCCATGCAAGAAAACACCACGCTGCAACCAATCAATGACACCAGAAAACCAACCACTCCATCGACAACCCATGTACTCATTCACTCGGCCCATCCCCACGCACCGAACGCCATTTGCCATCACCCTCCCCATCCACCTTAGCTCGGCCTCCTAAGCGGATGCGCCTCCGTATTAAGCACCCACTGATCCAAACTCACCACGTCCTCTTCAGCAAATAGCAAGTAAAAATACTTGAGTGTCTCTGCCATCCAAAAGCTCTCCATCTCATCTTGGAGCGTGGGGCTCGTTTTGGTGACGTCGTCGATGGCAGAGTTGCCGTGCTCGGCGGCCGTTGCCGTGTTGACGGCTTCGAACATGGCCCAGCCGGCTTGTCGGTAGTAAGGGTTGCCCGTTATGCGGTAGAGGTACCAGACGGATTCGATGGCTTCGGGGCTGAAGGGGTCCGTTAGCGTGGGTTGGCGGATGGATGGGGAAGGAGGGAAGAGGTGGAGGGATAAGGGGAGGGGAAGAGGGCTTACCGAAGAATGTAGCCGCGGGATTGGATCTTTGCGACGCCGATTGGGAGGCGTTCTTCTTGGATGCGGTTCTGCACATAGTCCTTATGCGAGAGCGGGGCTTTGGGCGAGTATACTTCTGGAAAGGTGGGCAGTGTTTTGCTTGGTAGTGGGACTTCCTCTCCAAGCGGGTCCTGCACTCTCGTAGGCGTATTGACCTCTGCTTCTTCTGATTCTCCGTCTACCGAGTCCTTCGATGGAGACATGTTGTACGTCGGAGTCTCTTTCGGAATGGAGCTTTTCTCCTCCGCGTGCTGGGCTACATGCGCTGGTGCTTTCTTTGGCACGGGTCTTTCGTTTGGATCTGGGACGACGGGTTCAGGGATATCCTGTTCTTCCTCTGGATCGGTTAGTTGGCGTTTGCGGCGCTTATCGAGGACGTCAAAAGTGGGTGTTGGCCTGGCTAGCGTCTCTGACATGGTATCCATTGCGTCTGCGCCTGCGGGACGGGTTGGGCTGGGCGCGGATGTCTCAACAGCTTTGAGCTGGTCCGCGTACCACGCGCTGGCGCTGGCCATATTCGACTCGTAGGCTTTCATCGCCTCTTCGTAGTACTCCAGTCTTTGCTCTGCTCGTGGATCCAGTACCTCGTTGTACAGTGTCTCGTTCCACGTGCAGTGCTCTCGGTCCTCACATGCCACGGCGTCGAAAACTTCAGGCATGATACCCGTACCCGTCATGTTATATGACCAGATACACCCCTCGGTAAGCTTCTTCGCGATCTCCAAGTCATCCGGACGATCGAAAAGCTTCGCACCCATAGCAAACATGCCGCCGGCAAAGCAAGTCAAATGCGCGTTCTCGGGTTGCAGATCGCCGACTTTGGTGGAGTTTTCAGCCGAGGGCACGAAGAGCTTGCCAGACATGAGAATGTCTTCGCCGTTAGGGAGCATGGGTCGGAAAATGAGGTGCTTCTTGACGACCTCAACGGATTTCTCGTACATGGTTTTGTACTTGGGGACTAGACCGCCCAATAATATGTACTCCTTGGGCAGGTATTCGTAGGTCGAGTCTGACATGCCGCCGAGTGTGTACTCTTCGGAGCCGTAGTCGGACGACCATGCGAAGCCTTGTTCTTCACAGACGGGGTGGGTCTCGATGGGATCGAGTTCGTCGGTTGTTGGTGTGGGCAAGGCGGCTTCTACCGGAGTAGGGGTGGCTTCAGCTAGGGGCGCCTCGCTATCTTCGACATCAAGCTGGCGCTTCTGAAGACCACTAGAGCCTCCGGGTCCAGGCCACACAAGGGGCTCCTCTACAGGAGGCGTCCATGTCGGGTTGATTCCATTGGGTGTCAACACAACAGGAGCCGGCAGATCTAGGGGTATGTATTTTTTGCCTCCCGGCGACAGCTCCTCACCCTCAGTAGGAGTTGGTGTCATTGCCGCTGGGTTTTCCGAGTCATCGACGACAACCTCTGGATCATTTGGCGGAAGAGGCTTTTGGAGAGGCTTGTTGAGCTCTGCCATCCAATCTACCCTCTTGCATCCTGATGCATCCAAGTATGTAGGCCACATGCCTGGCAACCTCGTCTTATCTTGGAACTCGGCAAGATTGTCTGTGATGCGCGCAACGGCGTCGTACCACTTGTCTTCCCCGGTGAGCTGAGCAAGGCGAGTAAATTCGACGGACAGGGAGCCAATCTCAGCCAGCACCACGCGGTTGCTGGCTCGGTGGTTGTTCTCGGAGAAGCTCCTAGGAATACATTAGCTAGCGTTGCGAGATATGGTAGGGCTACTCACGGCCGCCAGTAGTAATACGTCTCCGGCATCCGGTTGGGCGTGTCGAAAGCGCTGATCAGCACCTCCGCAAGCTCAATCGCCTTGTCCAACAGGTTCTTGTATTTCTTGCCGCTAACATCATATGCGGCAAGCAAGCCACCCAAATATCGGATCGTCGTCTCGAACAAGGGGATATCCGCGCGGGCAGTTGTCGTGAAATCGATCTTGTCGACAGCCTTCGCAGCCTCATCGAACTCCTCTTTAAGCCCCATAATCCACAGTGTATCCAGCGAGTCTACCAATGTAGCGCCCCAGCCCGCGAACGGGTCCCTGAAATTGCCGGACACGGGAGACAGTTCGTCCTTCAGCCATGCGTGCTCCCTGTAGCCCTTCCATGAACGCTTCGCAACGTTCCGAATGACGTCTAGTTTCGACTCGCGATCTTGCTTCTGCGAGGGCGACTCCTTCTTGAAGTCGAATTGTATCTTCGGCAGGGGTTTTGGCTTGCCAGTGGGTAGCCGTATGAGAGATTCGGTCGGCACGGGGAATTTCTCGCGCGGCTTCTGCCAGTGCACGGCGGGGATCGATGAGGGCGCCGCATCGTCTGTTTGTGCGCTGCCGTTCGCAGGCCTACCAGGAATGCCGTGGAAGGGCGGAACGGCGTTGGGTGTCGGCTTCGCCGCGGGTGTCTCCACCTCTACCGATGTCTTGATCTCGGGTAGCTTGTCAACCGGCCGACTGACGGGCTTAATCGGCGGCGGCGTCTGCTTGGGCCGCGGGGTCTTCGCAGCGGGAATATCAATCTCTAGCTTCTTCGACTCCAGCGCAACCTGTGGTGTTGGCTCCCATTTTATATGTGGCGAATCCACATCCTCGCTTTTCCCCGGCGCTACGTGATGCACCGCCTTTTCTG
Organism: Lentithecium fluviatile CBS 122367; assembly: GCA_010405425.1. NCBI lineage: Eukaryota > Fungi > Ascomycota > Dothideomycetes > Pleosporales > Lentitheciaceae > Lentithecium > Lentithecium fluviatile. Next base: position 191,211 of record MU005578.1, on the reverse strand, counting down.
TCCATGACGAGCTCGAGGTCCTGAAATTGTATAGCGCGATAACGGTGATGACGGCGAAAGCGAGGAACACGCGATATCTGCGCAGGCGGAACATGGTGGCACCCGGCGCACTTCAGCAAGTCGCGTGCGCGGCGCGTGGAACGGCGGTCGGATCGAGGCAAGGGGCAGGGCGGTTTCTACGATACAAGCGCCATTGAGGAAGTAGAAGGGAAAGAACAGGCAGGAGCGAAGTAGCCCAGCGACACCGTGCCGCACTAATAGGAGGCTTGATGGTTACCAGTCTGGGGACACCTTCTGCGGGCTTGGCTTTCCGAGTAGCCCATGCGTCAGGCACATCTAGGGCGGCGGGAGTGCCCCTCGCCGAGACTTGGGAACCCCTTAAACCTTCGCTTCACAGGGACTAGTAGATTTGCACCAGATGATATCACGTTGGGTTTGGGAGCGCAGAGCAACAAGTCCGCGCCGCAAAAAATCGTCTTTCCTGTGGAATGTCACTGGATTCCTATGTCCACTTCATGGGGTTGCGATCAACCGCGATCCTGATGTAGTTAGCTGACCCACACAGGATTAAGCTTAAATACGACCCTGGCTAATTAGGGCTAGCCGGATGTGGGGGATAATTCGGTATATTGATCACAAGCCGCTTGGTACTTTACATCGCCTGCACCCAGACGTTTTGAGGCGTTTGCCCCTCCCATCTCCGGCCCGATTTTGTGTGTCATTTGAACAGCTTGCACCTCGGCATCAATATTGGCCATGTCAAAAGCCCTTCCCTACCTCATTACTGCCCTTCGCCTGGTTCCGGTTGCCGTCCCTGATCGACGAGTTAGCGCACAACCATCTTTTACATGGTGTTTATTCCTTACCATTTGCCGCGCCTTCAACATCTCATCGCACAGGAGGAGATTGGATGCAATTCCCGTACTGGAAGCAATGGCGTTGCGGAGTACCAGGAACGAGTCGTAGACACCGACCTGCAGCGGATCCATGGCTTCTCCAGTGGCTAGGTCCAACCCCACCACATTGCCCTCTGCGTATTCGTCCTGTAATGCGGCCACTGCAATTGTTAGCCATGCGCGAAATGCTCACTGGCGGGATGTAGCTTACGCGAATCTTGGATGTCGTGTCCTGAATTTGCGGCTAGCGTCTTGGGGATAATGAGCAACGCGTCCGCAAAGGCAGTAACGCCCCATTTCGCCTTTCCTTTCACCGTCTTACGGAAGCTTTCGCTTGAGAGGTGAGCAGCGCAAGCGATCTGGAAAGCGCCTCCGCCCGGAACCACACTCTTGTCCACAATCATATTGTAGACGCTTCGCAGTCCATCTCGGACAGCATCCTTGATCTGGGTGATCGTATGCGAGTTTGGTCCTTTGATGAGCAGCGTGACAGACTTGGGCTCTTTGACATCCTCCTACGCGGCATTAGAGATGTTCGTTCGTAACTAGAATTGGAAACATACGATAAAGGTGTACTTCTCCTCACCAAGCTGGTGCTCGTAGACGAGACCGGCCCACCCGAGAACGTCTGGGGTCAAATCATCTACACTGTTCTGAGCAGTTCCACCGCAAACGAGCTGTAGACGTTCCATGTTTCTCCTCTTCGCTCTCCTCAGCGCAAAGATGCCATTCTTGACCAGGACGTCGAGACTGAGCGGATCGATACCCTTCTGGTTTATTATCACGAAGCCCTTCTTCGGATCATCTCCGCACACCTCCTTCTTCAACTCAACGATTTTCCTCAGCTTCTCGTCCACAAATCGTCGCTCACTCTCGACAAGCTTCTCCCTCTGTTCTGCGCTCGAGTAGTAGAAACCTGAGTTGATCTCGGATTTTTCGTACTCTAGGCTGACGTTGAGGGTGAGGATGTATGCATTCTCTACCCGCTTCGGCATGTCTGGGTGTCTAGCACCATGGTCAAGGGCGAGACCTCGGATGAGCTGCGTATCGGCGGCGGTTCGGTGTTGCATTGTCATGATCTCAATCATGTGGAGGTCGGGCTTCACGTTGGGCTGGTATATCGCGAGGACGGCATCGACGATATCGGGCGTGAGCTGCTCAGCGAGACTGCTGTCTAGCTTTGTCGATAATGACGTCCGTGCCACTGAAAGTAGTAGTTCTCGGTCGACTTCCTTGTTCAACTTGAACTCGTCCAGGAACTTGAGCGCCTCCGTCTTCGCGATCTCGTATCCATCTGTTATTATTCGGGGGTGAAGTCCCTCGGAGATGTATCGATCAGCCTGCTTCAGCAACTCGCCAACCAACAAGACAACCGATGTTGTTCCGTCTCCGCAGATTTCGTCCTGTGCAGTGGCTGCTCGAGCGATCATGACCTAGGATATATGAGCGCTTGTAAGAGGGGGCGCTTCCACGAATACGTACAGCGGTAGGATTTTGGATTTGCTGCGAGAATGTCAGTACGGTAGGCTCATATGGGGTTGGACGAAACGTACCATTTCCTTCAACAATACGCTTCCGTCCTTGGTGAGCTTGATCTGCACCGCATAGTTAGACTGGAAGATCGCGAATTTTCGAAGAGCATACTTACTCCACCAGCGCCATCGACAAGCCTTTTCGATGTCAGCAAGGTCACTATAGTAGAAGGGGCGAGCTCACATCTTCAAGGTACCGCGGGGTCCTAGATTCGAGGCCAACACCTGGCTCGAGATGAGTATAGCTGCGCTTTGAGAGCTTTGGTGTCCTATCATACCTTCTGTAGTCCCTCGCCAGCCGAAATGTTCACTTGGAGAGCTTCCCCGCGCCGCTGTTGTTCTATTAGCTCTGGTGCAAAGCTCGGAGGGGCTGTAACTGACCCTCGACTCGGCCTTTGGATTGAGAAGCTGTGCAGCCGACATGATGAACAGCAGTCTAGTCTGGGTATATCGAGTGCAAAAGACGAATCAAAGCGGGGATGCAAAAGCGGAGGATTGCTTGTTTTCGTGTATGCCTGTCGCGCTTTCCATAATTTCCAGTTCGGACAAACAATGATCCGCTGGACTTGGCACTTCGAACTTTTCTTGAGAGCTCCCACATTTTGCGCAGCTTCCGTCGTGAACATTCACGCCAATTCCCCGCACCAGCGCTGCAAAATATCTCTCACGATCTGGTGATACGAAAACGTAGGCTGCGCGGCATCCACCATGTCGGTCGATTATCTCCTCCACGAAAACCCGGTTGGGTATGCCGTACGTACTCGGATGCGCACAGAGCTACTCCGCAGCTGACAATCTCCACTCAGGTCTTCAAAGTCGTGCACCAGCCAGATACAATTGGCAACCGCTTGAAGGAAGTGCTGGAAGCGGCACAGGATCTGGACAAATTTGGAAAGACCGTCGAGCTTGTCGGCCTGTCTCCGTTCCAGGGCACGAGCGATGCGCTACAAGAGATCAACGATGTCAGCGAGGGTATCATGAGCGACTTCCTCAAGGCGACTCTCGAGACGAATCTTCCAAAGGCCAGCAAGAAGAAGGCGATAACACTGGGTGTTTGGGAGAAGAACCTTGCGGGCAGCATCAAAGCCGCATTCCCTAACTTGACTTGCGAGACGGGCGACACCAACCCAGTCGTGGGCGATCTTCTGCGTGGACTCCGCCAGCATGGGCAGAAGTTGATCAAGAAGCTGCAACCTGGCGATCTTGAGCGATCTATTGTGCGTTGGAACCTCAGACTACCTTATGCTTTGCAGAACTAACACCCATTCTAGCTTGGTCTAGGTCACGCATACTCTCGCGCCAAAGTCAAGTTCTCGGTCCAAAAGCATGACAACCACATCATTCGTATGTTTCTTGCTGCGCCGCGTGTGTGGGCTGGCTAACCATCTACAGAGAGCATTGCTACGCTTGACCAGGTTGACAAGGACGTCAATACTTTTGCTATGAAGCTGCGAGAGCAGTATGGCTGGCATTTCCCTGAGCTGAGCAAGATTGTGTCCAACAACGACCAATACGCCAAGGTTGCCCTCAACATTAGAGACAAGACCCGCCTCACTGACGATGACCTCCACGACCTTGCAGCAATCGTGGACGACGACGAAGGTGTAGCGCAGGCGATCATCAAAGCTGCGCGCACTTCCATGGGACGAGACCTGTCTGAGGCTGATATGGAAATTGTCATGGCTTTCGCGAAACGCACCTCCTCGTTAGCTGCCTATCGCAAGCAGCTCAGCGGATACCTCTCTCACCGAATGAGCACTGTTGCTCCCAATCTAGCAGCTCTCATCGGCGACACCGTGGGAGCTCGTCTCATCTCCAAAGCTGGCTCTTTGACGAACCTGTCCAAGTACCCCGCCTCAACCGTGCAGATCCTTGGTGCGGAGAAGGCCCTCTTCCGTGCGCTGAAGACCAAGGGAAACACCCCCAAGTATGGTCTCATCTACCACTCCTCGTTTATCGGCAAGACTGGAGCCAAGTCCAAGGGCAGGATATCTCGTTTTTTGGCCAACAAGTGCTCTATTGCATCCAGAATTGACAACTTCTCGGAAGCGCCAACATCAAAATTCGGGGAGGCTCTGAAACGTCAGGTCGATGAGAGAATAGAGTTCTATGCGTCCGGTGCAACCCCGACGAAGAACGCCACAGTCATGCAAGCGGCCGTGGAAGAGGTCCTGCTCGAGACCCGCGATGGGGATCCCACCGCGCATGCTGCTGAAGACGTGGTAATGGCCGATGGCATTACGGCAAAGGCCACAGAGCAGGCAGTCCGCAAGGATAAGAAGAAGGAAAAGAAAGAGAAGAAGTCGAAGCACGCCGAATCTGACGAAGCAGTAACGAGTGAAAAGAAGTCGAAGAAGGACAAGAAGAGGAAGCATGCCGATGAGGAGGATGGTGAGAGCAAGAAAAAAAAGAAGAAGAGCAAGGCGTAGAATTCGTCGCAGCTCATGAGGCACGCTTTCTCTTTCATTGGTCTGCTGTATGTCTACTTCATGGCGACTTGGCGTTCTTCGGCAGGTGGTGTTTCGCAGGGTCCACAGCGCGGTGAGGCGACGTTTCTTTGGCTAGGCGTTTCAGATGTGGGGGCGTGGGCTGCGAGATTCGGGCCTGCAAGATCCAAAATGGACTGTGCATACTTCTCACATGATGCCGAATTGCATATCTCCAAATACTAAACGGCCGACTTGCACCTGTGATGCGAATGTGTTGCTGTGGTTTGTGTTTGTGTAGCCGGATCCGGGATATCCGCATATTTTGTCTCAGCTGGCACCGGTACAGTACGTGTTGCAGAAATTGTTACTGCGACTGTTCGCTGCTGTAGCAGACTTGGGGTCGTGCATGTTGGTCTATAGCTGATGAACAGGTGTAATAACAACGCTGGTGCAGGTCGTTGCCGTGGTTCTGGCTGTCCTGCGGTTGATAAATGCCGATTGCCCCTGGTTGCGATACGTGCGAGGCGTTCTGTCGTACCGATAGGCACAGTCGGCACGATCTGGCGTTTTCCATAGTTTGCTTCTTCCAACTGTTTTCTTCCACCCACCTTCGTTCCAGATTTCATCATCGTCACGCAGAATAAAGAATGCGATATCAACGCCACGGTAAGGGAGCCCTCGGAGATATTCGAGGTCGTCTGTCGTGCAGTCGCTTCCATGCAGCTGTTTCTGGCGGTTGCAGCGTTGGCACAGACCAGCTGTGCGCCACATGCTTCCACGAATGGATGGGATCGAAGCGCGAGATCACCACTACACCTGCAGGCCTCCAGCTGGCTAAAGACGAGATGCATATCGCTACTCTACATATTGCAGAGCCCTTACACGCTGCCGGTGTCGGGCGTTGATGAGCCAGCCCGACCAGCGAATAGAGCGTCTGACTGGATATCAGGCGGCTATGCGGTTCGCGGTTGTGGCAGTCCGATGTGGCTAGAGCGTAAAATGACAGTCGACATTCAGTCTCGGAAGGCAAGACACCGTCTTGCAGCTTCATCATACTCGAACGTGTGACTCGTCCAGGGCACTCTCCTGTCCACCGCAGCGGCGGCTCCACGGTCTAATAAATAAAGCCAACCTTGGGCGCCGTAGGCCTCGTCAAAGTGTCATGGTTTCAGAAATGCCGTCTGGTATGCCAGTCTCGCTCTCAGTAGCTCGGGCGGACCTCAGGGCTACGCTCCCAGGGCAGTCTCCTGTCCGCTGGCAGTGTGAAAGCCCCAGCTTGTCGCTCGTCTCTCCATTTTCTCGTCGTAACCGTCCGTTGCCCGTGCTTTGACTGGCCGCGCCGATGTCCCAAGTCAGTCGTCGCCCTTTATACCAGCAGGCCCCCTCAGCACCCAGACACGTCAACTCTTTCTCTTTTTCACTTTCTTTCCCGTACAGATCTCTGCTGCCGGCGCCCATTGATCCATCGGTATCTCGCCCGCTGCAGCCGCAGCCATCGACTTTTCGCCAGGGACGCAACTGCGTATTGATTCTCCGTGCATACGTCCCTCTTTGAGCCATCGGCCGCCTGGCGCTCGGCGTGCACGTCGACTTTGGTGTTCTCGCCAGCGTTCGTGGTGGAGCGCAGTACACGAGCTTTGGTGTTGAGTCTGCCAACCACCCCAACCGGCCGTCGCCCGCCCATTCAATAGAGCAAACTGGGCCCGTAATAACGGTTGCTACCTGCATCCCTTTTCTGGACTTTCGACTTCCTTCTGCACTGTTGTATACTTGTACGGCGCGCTTTGGGGTTTTTGGGTGTTGCGGGATTCTGGTGTTCTGCAACCATGGATGCAATTGATGGTGGTTCCTCGCCTGGCAGCCTAAGCTCTGTCCCCCATTCGCCGGAGCAGGGCACGCCAAATAATTCCACGATGCGAGCCGCGACAGCTGGTGTTGGTGTTGCAGTCACGCCCACCCCTGCCTCGTCAACATCCACACCACGTTTGACACAGTCTGGTGCCATTCGCAAGAAGCCCGGGCCAAAGCCCAAACCCAAGGATCCAAATGAAGAGAAAAAGCCTAGAAAACCGCGCAAGGCGACGGAGCCAAAAGACACTTCAACTGCACCTGCACCGCGCAAGAGACGAACAAAAGCGTCCATGGAGGCACAGGCTGCACCACCGCCGCCAGTAGAGGAGAAGCCCGTTTTGCTGCAGCAACAGCAACAACAACAGCAGCAACAGCAGCAGCCCGCACCGCAAACAAGACCCGCAGAGCTGGTCCCGGTGCTCCAACCAGAGCAACCGCCGCCCGTTACGCAGGCTCCACGCCTCAGCAACCCCGACCCTCTTCACGGGAACCCTAACCTTTCACACATCAGCGCCGCCCCTTCAACGCCCAGGCCCGCCAGCTCAGGACAGCGTTATGACCCCATCCGCGGAGGGCTATTTGAATCGCATCCTCCCATCGCAGCCAGCGCGCCGCCTCCCATCTCGCCACCCCTCAACCGCGCCAGCGCATCACCATCCATCACAAGTCTGATCGACCCGCCGACCGCTGCAAATTCAACATATCCGCAGGCTGCTAGGCTGCAGCAACAGGTTTCCGTTACTTCAGCGCCAGTCTCGCCTGCGGCAATGACTGCCCGTCCTGGACAGCTCCTTCCGCTTCACGACAATCAACAACAGCAACAACCACCACCACCCCGCCCGACTGCCCCACTTGGACCCGCGCCCATGGAAATCGACTCTGACCCCAACCCCAGGATGTCTGTGCCGATGAAAAAGACGGATTCTGCGAGCGCGGGTACGCCGTCAAATTCTAACGCACCCACCCCGCCCATCAAAGCTGCCCGTCAGAAAGAAGCCCCACCGCCATTACCGACGGGCAGCGGTCTCCTGTCAGGCACTCCATTTGGACCCGTGGCCAGCTCGAACGGCTCTACGGAACCGCAAGGCGTCAACATTTGGCTCACATTCCCGCTCAAGGGTCGCGAGAACGTCACCATCAACTTCGCCCAGGAAGTGGAGAAGAAGTATGGCTTCGCTGCCCTTCACCCACGTATAGCAGCTCGCCGTGAGCGCCAGCGACAGATCACGGCCGCCGGCGCCGCCCTAGAGAGAGCCGCCGGCATGAATTCTGCCGACGATATGTCTGTGGATCTCTCTGAGAACGAGAGCAACCAGGGAGGCACCGGCATGGATGACGAGGGCTCCGCTACCAATGGTGGCAAGAAGAGGCGAAAGAGGAAACAGGAGGACTACGACAAGGAAGATGACTTCATCGACGATACTGAACTCGCCTGGGAGCAGCAGGCGCTTATGGCTAAGGACGGCTTCTTCGTATACAGCGGTCCTCTCGTTACCGAAGAGAAGCCTGCCGTCGAGAGGTATGTGCCATAGTGCGCTCTTGTCTTGCATTCACTGACATTCAACAGGGCCGATGGCACCGTACGGCGTGGTCGCGGACGCGGTCGCGGTGGGACTGCCCGGGGAGAGTCGTCAGGCCGAGGCCGAGGACGCGGTGGAGGTCCAGGTTCGCGTGGTGGTCAAACCGTCCGCAAACCGCGTGTGACCAAAGCTGACCGTGCCATGATGGAGCAGGAAAAACACGAGCGTGAGAAGATGGCTCACAACTTGAACATCGCGGCGAAGCAGCCTGTTCCCGGTCCTAACTACGTCGGCGTCGGAACGTTGTAGAGCTGTCGGGAGGGCGCCTCGTTCTCATGCTGCGAATCCTTCCTCACTTTATTTCTGTATTAGATGCATGCAATTGTAGGATACGTGCAGTGGGCGTTTATGGGCGGTTGTTTTACGATTACTGGGGAGTTTGAGGCAGCATTCGGGGCGTTTAGGCCTTCGGGTCGAATGAGTGCTGGCTTTCGTCTTTTCTCGGGAGTGGCTTAGTCGAGTTTTCTCCGGCTTGATAAATGCATAGATTTTTCCTTCTTCAATGTCAAAAGCTGGTGTAGTTTATATACAGGTGGTTTCTTCTCGCTCACAGGATTCTGGTCTCTCTTTATGACTTGCTGCAATATGTTTACCGTGCACAAAGCTCTAATGCAAAGTCCAAATACGTTTTACCGCGAATGTTTGGCAAACCTCCAATGAGCAACTGATCGCTCGACCGACGTAGAGTGCTGTGAGCTGCCTTCGCTCACTCACTCTTTCCTTCCAAAGCTGGCAGTTGCCTGAGAGAGCTACGTGACTGCGAAAACGACACCACATGGAGCCCACCACGCTACCGTCTCCTCACTCTTGCCCACGCCACTATCCACCTTCCCGAGCAACAGCATCCAGAAGGCAATTGCCGGTGCAAGGCCATCTCATCGCCGAAGGGCGAGTTCACTGCACTGCAACTCCAGAACGCCTCCAGGTATTATTACGCTACAACTTACCCGGCAGTTTACATATTGAAGCACGATAACTCGATAACAATATGAAGCGTGCTGGCATGAGGGGCGGTGGTGACAATGATCGGTCTAGGGATCATTGGGACGAGTTACTCACAGAGCGGTCGAGGAAGTTCTATGATGGGACTTATGAGTGGGACGGGTCAGATGGCTTTTGGGATGAGAATAGAGGTGAGGAGTGCATCTTGTGTCCGGTAATCCGCCGACTAATTACAGAATAGTCTATCACAAGTTCAATGACCCTAACGACCCTGAGGGACGGCCTCCGACACCAAGACCTGTATCACCGCTAAAATTAGAGGACGAAGATGCCGATGCCGATACTATGCACGCAGATTCGCCCAAAACGGTTTCCCGCGGTGTTACAACGCCTGGCTCGCTCGAGGGACCGAAAGGCAATACCAACCGGCTCCCGAGCATTCGTCCGTTACTACCCAAGAGCATCCTAGAGAATACCGAAGACAACATCATCATGCACTTGAATGGAAGCGCCTACAAGCCCACGATCCCACACAAAGACCTGTACACCAACAATCCGAACCGTGAGCGGCTCTTTGGAAGGATCGAGGGAATGCTCGTTGGGCAGTGGGCGGAGCGGACAGGCTTAAGTCTACAGGACTGCTACAAGCTCTGTGGTATACCGATTACTGAGGCTCTTCTAGCTAAGCTAGCGATGAAGGACTGGGATGAGAAACAGCCGTGGGATAAGACCAAATTGGCTACATCTAATACGCCCTTTGACGGCGAGAAACACTTGAAGGAAATGCGTGCTCGGAATGCTGATCCAATGGATTTGGGAGCCATGAACGAGGCTTTGATCGGTCACTACGACAAGGACACATCAGCTAGGGGTGGTGACTATGGAAGGCCGAATATGCGAGGAGGCAAGGACCCACACATGAGCGTGGGGAGAAGCAGTGCTTACTCTGATTACTAGGTGCGGGCCAGAAAGACGAGGCCGACTCGAGCGATGACCCCTTTTCATCCTGCCCTTCTGATTTGTCTGATTGGGATGTGGACGATCTGGTGAGGGACCCGAATATGGAGATGGAACATGCGCTGACAGACACTTACAAGTTGAAGCAGAAGCCCGGTGCCCCAGCCGTCCGTAGGCCTGATTTAAAGCGCAAGAATGATGACCAGGAAGATGAGCATCAACAGAATAAGAAGGGCAAGAAAGGAACCGCTCGTGTGATCAAGGGCCGCGGTAGCAGCATCGATTCCGGCGTTGGCGGCATTTCGACTAGGAGGCGATCTGCTTGATAATTGGAGGCTGCGTCCATGGGAACGTAAGTCCTACATGCATCCGTTGCTTTTTGAGAAAACTCTGGCATTATCGCGAATGTTACTTCGGTTCAGTCGGTGAGTGGTCTGTTTGGCCGTTCGCTGGGCACTCGTTTTGGGGGCGAAGTTTTGGAGACGGCTTGATGTAACTGAATTGGAAGGGATGCAATCGGTCTGGAGAGGAGGGATCGACTCGTTATCTCAAAGACCGTACCGGTTTGGCGGTACAGATGGCCTGCGGCCTCTTCATTCACTCAAATCGCGAGCTCCTTGTTCGTAGAAGGGACTCCACTTGTATTCATACACTGTATACATGCCCAATCACTTGCTCCTCCACACAACGCCATTCCCATACAATGCCAGGTTTTCCTATTCAACACTATCGTACACTCAACATCCACCCGTCACCTCCACCGAATCTTCATCTTCCACTCATCCAGCTTCGCACTCCACCAGCTCTTCCCCGGCGCGCGCTCAATCTCCTCCATTAACCGATCATAATGCTCCGGATTCGATGCCGGCTTCAGTACATCCGGTGAAATGGGGTACTTCTTCGCATACCGGTTTTCGAGCAGCGAGTAGAGGGCGTTAATCTGGGCCGACTCTTCTTGGGGGGTTGCTTTGAGGGGTGCAACGGCTTCTACGATTGCGGTTTTGGAACTGGATTTTGTGGGTTCGGCGGGAGGAGAGACGGGGGTCACGCCATAGGGAAGGGCGCGTCGCTCGATTGTGCGGGTGAAGGGGAGGTTGGGGCGGAGGGCGTCTTTGGGCCAGAGGGCGAGGATGCGGGTGTAGTGTTTTGCTACTGTCTGTGATGGGCGTGGTTAGGATGAATGCATGGGATTGGAAATGCGGACGGCGCGGTGAAGCGGGGACTCACTGAAGTGGCCATGTTTGTGAAGATGTGGTTGCAGATGCGGTGCGCAAATGTTCGTCCGCGCTGCATGCGCCAGATCTGGACTTAGATGCTCGTAAATCGATGATGCTAGCGAATTGATTACCGCAACCGACCCGTTGGAACCTTGAAGTGGCGCCATCACGTGGGGTGGCTGAGCACGCTGGAACCGCCGAGAAGGGACAACCAGGGACGGGCTTACATGCTCTTGCGAAACCACCCCAGTGAACAGCCGCCCATCCGCGCCTGACTGGCCCAACTCCGACACGAGACACCCCGTTACCTTTCTTTCCTTCGCTACCTGCCTCTCTTCCTATTTCACCTCGACCTTTCCACGACTTTCCAACCGCCGCGTTTTCCTCACGGGCGAAGCGCGACAATGCCTGCGCAACGTTATGAGCGGGTACGTATGCCTCAGGCCCCCCGAGGTCGTGTGTCGGAACACTGCGACTCCAGGGGCGGCTTCTACATACGCCAGCAACGGACACTGATGATGCGCCATATACAGGTAGCAGACCACGACGACGAGGACCATCAGTCCTCATCTCCCTACGAGATCCCCGCGTCGCCACCGCCGTCCTTCCACAGCCGCGCCTCTTCTCCCTCAGGCGGCGCATCCCGCCGCCTGCTCTCCGACGACCCTCTCGCCGACGACGCAGAACGCACGCTCGCGGATACCTTCGACACGGAGTCGGAAGATGAGGAGGAGGGCGATGGCCGCGATGACCGGCAGCGGCTGATGAGGGGGCAGCCGGAAGCCGACCGAGAGAGCGATGAGGACCACGATGCGGTGAGGCAGGGGATACAGAGACGGGTGACGCAGCTGCCGGTTTTCAATACGCAGGCGCCGAGTGGGAGGATTGTGGGCGGTGGACAGAATGATGGCGTGTTTGCGAATCTAAGTGCGAAGCCGACGCGGGGAGAGGATCTAGAGGAGAAGCCTCCGGTACGTACACCTTCAACATTCCCTTTCTATGAGGGATACAGATGCTAACGCGATCCACAGACCTACGAACAAGCCGCCGCCGACGCAACCCCGCCGTACTGGGAAACCACCATCCTTGCTCCCGGCACCTTCGGCGACGAAGTCTTCGTTGAAGGCCTCCCCGTCGGCTCCGTCTTCTCCTTCGTCTGGAATGCCATGATCTCCATGTCCTTCCAGCTCGTCGGTTTCCTCCTCACATACCTCTTGCACACCACGCACGCCGCCAAGAATGGCTCCCGCGCCGGCCTCGGCATCACTCTTGTCCAATACGGTTTCACAATGAAGGGCGCCGCCTCCTTTGCACCAAATAACGATCCCTCACCCGGCTTTGACGGCACCGTACCCAGCGATCCCAATTCTCACGACTTCGACCCTAATGCTGTTAGCACTGGTGGAGGTGTGGCGTCGGGCATGGAGAGTACTCCGACCAGCTCGGGCATTTCGAGCAGCGATTGGTTGGCGTATGGGCTTATGATTGTCGGGTGGTTCGTGCTTATCAAGAGTATTTCGGATTTTATAAGGGCGAGGCGGCATGAGCAGCTTGTGTTGCAGAGTCCGGATCGCGGGCTTGGGGTGGCGGTTGTGGCAGAGGGTGAGAGCCCGGAGAGGAGTGTATAACACGCCTTCTCCCTTCATTCTGGGGAAGTTCACTTTCTCCGGGAATGGTGTATCAATTTTCAATCGTAGCATTATTTTGGGTTTGGACTGGTTTTGGACGTGGATGGATTGGATAAGCTCTAGAAGTACTAGAAGCGATGGCCTACGCGGCTTTCTCATTGGTATCTACAAGTAGAAGAACGGAGAGGGGGGGTTCCAAAGGAAGGGGCAGAGCTCGCGGTGGAGGGGCGATTACCCTGGTCTGAGACCTGCATACCGCCGCGCACGAATTTTCTTTGGGTTTGTTTCCACAGCGGGCAGGTGTTGGGTTTGGACTGGGTGGAGTAGGAATATGATATCCTTTGCACGTTCAGATGAGGGGATTAAGTGAGGTGTGGGGGATGTTTGTGATGTGTATATCTGCGTGTATGCTCTCTATGCCTCTCTCTATCTCAATCTCTGTCTCTCTCTCCATATCTCTCTTTATCTTTATCTTTCCATGTCTCTCTCTCTCTCTATGTCCCACTCTGTGACCCTCTCTGTGACCCTCTCTACGTCCCTCTTAGCCTTGCATATGTGGTGGTATATTTAATTATTGTGCAACCCCTTATAAACAAGCGCTTAGAAAGAGTACGTAGACTTTAGGCACAACTCTACAAAAAATATCGCGAATCAGGGTCAATAACACAACTGCCAGGGCTTCTCTTTCTTCCCTTAATAGGCAGGATCTAACTTGCATGTTCTTCATCGATGCAAGCAGCAAGGACACCCAAATAATGCAGTCGCAGGCTTTCAGTGGAAAGGCCTGTTGTGCTGCAGACCGTCGACAACAGGAGCCAGCGGCGTCGGGAGTTGAACATGGCCGCGCCTGTTATATTCCGACCCGTCCGCCCTGTCGTTGCGGCCTCCAGCGGACAGAGTACGCCGACAAATCGAGGTCCTTCGAATATGCATGCCATATCTTATCTTCGCACGTGTTCACGCATCCTCCATCTCCTCCTCTTTAACCTCAGCCTCCGTTTCTTGCACCAAATCCTCAAGCAGACTCTTCACCCTCTCCAAAACATCGTTTCCCTCCCTCTGCCTCACCCCCGCCCTCGCATTCAAAACACCCACATCAAAGCTTCCAAGTCCCCCATTCTTAACCGACGCCTCGCTATCCTTTGGCGGCGGCATCTTCTCCTCCTCCTGCTGCCCCGATTGTCCCGCCCCTGCGGCTGTCGCCGGCGCCGTATACTTGACCTCGTCCGCGGGAATCACCTTGTGCTTCTCGAGGTCGTCAATTTGGGCGTGCAGGGCGGAGCGCAGCTCGAGAACGGTGGTGAAGAAGGCGTTGGCGGTCGTTTGCAGGGCGGCGCGGCGAAGGGCGGGGGTGTCGGGGGCGGTTGGGGAGAGTTCCATTGAGGGTGGGCGGATGGGCGCGTTGGTCAGCTGGGAGAAGGTCGTTGCGGAGGTGGTGAGGAGGGTGGGGATGCGCTGCGCAAGGGCGGAGAGGGCGCGGATGTGGGCAGAGGATGTGTCACTGTAGGGTGGGGTGGGGGGCGTTGCCATGGTGGGCTGTGTGCGTGGTGGAACTATTGTGTGCAGTCAAGGTTGTTGTGAGGGTTGAGCTCGAGCTCAAGCTCTACAGATCGACGCCCCACTGCCGCGGCCTTGGCAGGCACCAGCCACAGCAGGCACGGCCCTGGGCGTCTTCACCTGCGCTCAGAGCTCTGGGACAGTATTCTCCCCGCCAACTGCGCGCTTCCTCAACATTTACACACTGTTTCGGCGCCCCCATTCGCACGCCACTTCACCGACGGCCGCAGCACCTCGCACGCTCCCACTCGCCCGAAACTCGACGCGCTCTCCATGGGCTACGCGACCGGTTCCCATTCCGCCTCGAGGTGAAAGCGCACGCGAACATCCATAGAAGAGAAGGCCTCCAGTCACCATGTCCGGGCCCCCCCCAGGGCCTGGGGCTCAGGGCAGCCGGGCGATGAGCGTAGGAAACGGACCGCCCAGCGCAGGAATAGTGCAGACTACGATGCCGATGCCGCAGAGCTCAGTGCCTCCGCCGGTGGGAGGCTCGTCGGGGCCGCAGTCACAGCAGAATCTGAACCAAATCGTATGTGTGGGAACCTTTCTTTCCCCTTGTTCTGTGCTTCACTTTCACCGCCTGTCTGCTTCACTGCCTGGGAGCCATATGGTCAGTCTTTGTAGAAGGTGCCGCCTGCGCTTTTCTGCATTTATGTGTGTGGCCTTCCTTTGATCGCCACATTTCTTCGCACTCGACCCGGCCCTTTACGCCATGTCGCGCTGGCAGAACTTCCCGAACTTACCAACGTACCCGGCATACGCATCGAGCTTTTCGTCGTACAGCAACTCGCCCACACACTCCCCCTACATGAACCATCAGTACACCGAAGCGCAGAGAGCCACAAATAGAACCGAAGTTAGTCATGACATCCAACGCATCGCCTCGTTGCCATTTCCCTATTTTGCTCTCATTCGTATGTTTTGTCGAACAACCTTTGCTAACGCTCGAGAAGGTATTGGAGTATCTCAGCAAGAAAGGCTATGTCCGCACAGAGGCCATGCTCCGCAAGGAGTCAGAGCCCGCCCTCGCAAATGGAAGTCTCCTCACGCAAAGCGCCGACCAGGGCGGACCGAAATACACGAAAGCGTACGATCTGCTACGGAAATACCTAGATGATATTCTGGACCTCTATAAGCCGGAGCTTCGCAAACTGCTATGGCCGATATTCGTATACTCGTATTTGGATCTCGTCCGCGAGTACTTCACAAAGGACGCGGAAACGTTCTTCAACACGTACCGCAGCTATCTCGAGCGCGACCACGAAGATGACATCAAATCACTCGGCGCGGTGAAACTGCCCCCCCACCTGAACGATAGCCCCATGGCGAAGCTGTATATGGAGAACAAGTATCGAGTCACTCTGACCATGATGCCATTTTACAATCTCATTCAGTTCCTTGAATCCAAAATGTTCGACGGCGGCCAAATTCTTATGGACATCATCCGAGATCATCTGAATATCGTTACAGTCGATCGGACAGCCACGGCAGAGAAGAGCATCGCAGCGATCCTTGCCAGTGGTCAGGGCGATGATGAGCTTCCGGCAGAAGACGAAGGCATTCCGGGGCACAATCCCGGGCATCCGATGACATCACGGCATGACCCTGAGGCAGAGGCGTCGCGAATTCGATTGGCGCTAGGTCCCTATCCTCAAGACCAGGACTTGCAGGATGATGTGCGTGCAGCCCTACAGGACGAAGACGCCAAGAATGCGCCAAGACCTGGACAGTCGTCGCTCCTCGAAGAGTATGAGCAACGGATCAAGCGCGAGCCTACCGATGACGCCCCTTCTCGGGACATGGTGCCGCTGCCACCATCACTAGCCCGAGACGTATCAATGGAGGTGCAAAAGGTCGTCGAGCACCGTGACCGTTACAGGCTGGATAGCACCAGAACGGGCGGGACTGGTGTTGGGGTGAGCGTGACTATGTACACGTTCCACAACACGTACGACAGGTGAGTCAAACAGTGGCATGCTAGGGGGCGAGAGACTAACTTGTGAGCCAAAGCATCAATTGCATCGACTTCTCTGGCGACAACAAGCTAGTCGCTGCTGGCATGGCTGAGTCCTATATCCGAGTCTGGTCCATGGACGGTTCAGAACTCACCTCTTCCGTTGAGGAGAACACGCAACCGTCTTCCTCACGCCGATTAGTGGGACACTCCGGTCCAGTCTATGCGGTCGCTTTCTCCCCTTCTACTGTCAACCCTGACCCCAACGGTCCTCCTACAAATTCACAATTCCTCCTCTCGGCATCAGAAGATAAAACGATTCGGCTCTGGTCACTCGACATGTGGACATGCTTGGTTGCATATCGTGGTCACGACAACCCCATCTGGGACTTGCAG
The DNA here is from genome assembly GCA_010405425.1 of Lentithecium fluviatile CBS 122367. Classification (NCBI taxonomy): domain Eukaryota; kingdom Fungi; phylum Ascomycota; class Dothideomycetes; order Pleosporales; family Lentitheciaceae; genus Lentithecium; species Lentithecium fluviatile. The sequence goes on along the minus strand of MU005578.1, from coordinate 174,272 downwards.
TGGGGACCTTTTGGGCACTACTTCCTGACTGGTTCCAACGATCGGACTGCTCGGTTGTGGTCCACTGACCACATCGAGCCGCTAAGGATATATGTCGCGCACGATGCTGATGTGGACTGCGTTGCCTTTCACCCAAATAACCTTTATGTATTCACAGGCTCTTCCGATAGGACGGTGAGGGTATGGCATACATCCGGTGGTAACTGCTTACGGCTGTTCACTGGACATACCGGACATGTCACGGCCCTCGCCTGCTCTCCTGATGGCAAGACTCTCGCGAGCGCAGACGACGTAGGCAACATCATCCTCTGGAATCTCGAGATGGGGCGCCGGAAGAAGCGCATGCGCGGCCATGGCAAGGGCGGTATCTGGTCTTTATCATGGAGCGTCGAATCCACGGTCCTCGTCTCCGCCGGCGCCGACCAGACCGTCCGCGTGTGGGACGCCATATCAGAGACCAACGAATCCTCCAGCAAAGCTGCGGACGGAGCGTCGGCGGCAAAGGCTGACGGCGCACTCACGACGAAAGGCGCTTCGGGTGCTCCTGTTAGCAACGTTAAGAAGGCTGCGAAGGAGACGGGCGTTTCGGCCGACCAAACGGCTGTGTTCCAGACGAAGGATAGCCCGGTTTATAAGGTTGTGTTTACCCGGATGAATTTGGTGCTGGCGGGTGGTGCGTATTTGCCTAAGCCTTCGAGGTAGGAGAACGAACGCCATGGGGGTTTAGATGCTTGCGATATGGTGGTTTTGCGGTTGTGAATGGAGGAGTTCGTGAAAGATGGAAGGACGGAAGGAAAATAAGTTCTGCGCTTGGAATGAGTGAAATTCTTTCTTAATGAGGATGAGGTGCGTTATCAAATATCACCTGTGGCACTTTGGTTTCTTCTACCGACTTTGTCGTACCCTCTTGCTTGCTGCATATACATGCAATATCATCAGTGGGTACGTCCTTGGTGCTGATTTTGTCAATAAGTCTCGCAAGTACCCTAATGCTTCTTCTTCGAAATCCTGGCTTCTCAACACCCTACTATTCCTCCTCACGCAAATTCTTCAAAGTCGCACTAACAACCTCCACATCCCCCGGCGTCGTCCGACAACACCCGCCAATCCCCCGTGCCCCCGCCTCCCAATACTGCCGCGTCCTTTCCGCCCACCCCACACCGCCCGTCCGCTCCCCTTCCCACCCGCGCGTCTCGGCGTTCCACACCTCCCCTGAATTGGGATAAACGAGTAAAGTTTTATCGGTGGATTTCTTCATCTCCGTGAGTGCGGCGAGCGCAGTGTCCTGGGATACGCAATTTACGCCCACGGCGACGATGTTGGGGTAGCTGTTTAGGTGCGTGAGGACGGTGGAGAGGGGTGTGTCGTCGCTGATGTGTTGTGCGTCTTTCAGCGTAAACGAAAAGTACGCCTCCACGGACGGATATTCTTGGTGCAGGAGTTGGGCGAGGGCTTGGATCTCGGCGTAGGAGGGCTGCGTTTCGACAGCGAGCAGATGCACGCCTGCGTCAATCAGGGCAGCGATGCGGCCGCGGTGGAAATCCATCATCGCATCGTGCGGGATCGAGTAGTCGCCGCGGTACTCGCTGCCGTCTGCTAGGTAGGTAGCGTAGGGACCTACGCTTCCTGCTACCAGCAATGCCCCCGCTGCTCTCCTCATCGCCTCCCCGTTGCTATCTCCTTTTCCACCATCCCCGTCCCCCCCTGCCTTGGACGCGAGATACTCGTCCCGCGCCTCCCGCGCCAACTCCACGCTCTTTTCAATAAGGCCTTTTGCTTCGGCTTCGGAAATGGAGAGGTTCTTAACGAGCCCGGGCACGGAGGCCTGGTAGGAGGATGTTATGGCGATGCTGGCGCCGGCAGTAAAGTAGTCGTAGTGGGCGCGCTTGATGAGGGAGGGAGAGGCGGTGAGGAGGTGGGCGGACCAGAGGGGGGTGGATATATCTATGAGGAGTTGGTATGGGTTTTGTAGATTTGGAGAGGGGAGAGGGGTGGGGTAGGAACGGTTTGGGTGGAGATAAGGGAGGGGAGAAGATACTACGTATAGGAGGAGAGCAGAGTGCGGATATAAGAGGTAAGGGGAAAGAGTTAAAGAGAGGACTTGGGGATGAGACAGCTTGAGGAAGAGCTACCATAGGTAGTTTGGAAAGATGATGGGATCAATGCATACCTGCACCAAGGGTTTCTAGATATGTGGCTAGTGCCCCGTCGAGAACTATGGGGACACCTGAGGCGAGGAGGGTTGATAGTTTGGGGCTTGCCATTGTTGACTTCTCCTTTAGCATCTGAGATTACGAGTGAAATAGAGTTGCGTGTACCACGGGTATCAGACGAACCAACACGAAGATCGATGCTGTAGAGAATAGTAGACAATTCAAAGATGCCCTAACGATACTAATCTTGCAAGTGAGTGTCCACGCTCGCGCAATCGCACAAACAGATTTCGTGCGCTAAATTTTTCTTGTTCATTGAAGGGCCGAAGCCGGAGCGGAGAAGGAAACTGCTCATTAGGTGGCGACTCTAACCTTCGGCAAGACTACGTCTCAAGAAGCACTACGTCCAACACCTCAAGGTCTGTCTCAGCGATCAAAACTCAAGTCAACAACGGCATGCGCGTCTGCAAAGTCGCGCTCACAGCATGATGCGGAGAAGCTTGGTCCGTGCGCCTCCCCACCTATAGATGAGGTACGTATAATTCTGTACCACGAGCGCGGGTCTCACATGAAAGAGTCCGAGGACGATTTCCACTGCTACCAACCGTGGAAACCAAGTCCGGGGTTTCCGTTTCTGAATGCGGGTGCGGTATTAAGGGATCGTTACATGTGATGAGGGCATTGCTACGATGTGTTGAGCAGTGCAGGGAAGGACTCTGTGGGAGCGCCTAGATAGGGGTATGCCTATACATGCCCATAAGCTTCGACTATGCACATACATCTTAGAGATAATAATGAGGCAATGAGGCTTTGCGCAGTGGAGAAGCGTAGATAGTCTCTTTTGTCTCGGTCCGACCCCCCTCGGATACGGACAACTTGACGCAACGACGGCGGGTCTGGATAGTAAAGATCGACCCACGCTGCAATGTGTCCGCGGAGGGAACCCCCATCGCGACGGGACCGAAAGCAAACGTCTAAGACGAACCACTGTACAGGATGAGGGGCTGATGGAGTCGTGGACTCCGTACGCGGGAATTTACGGGACGCAAGACTGGGTTCGCATCGCATCGTCAATCCACACTTGGAAGTGGATTAGGACCGTTTTCGCAAATCTTGAGCGGCTTCACGGGCTTGGTCGAAGCAAATTTTTATGCTTGTTTGGACGCTGGTAAGACCCTGCTTCGTATCGTACATTGAATTGTGGTCTGAGAAGGCAGGTGGACGTGTGGCGGCTTTTGATTAAGGGTAAGTTAAACGATATCGGACGACACGCCGCATGGCGAGAAGACAACATGCTCATCGCATGGGTATGCTAATCGATGCGTTTCTGGCGTGTATTCTCTACAGCGGAAAGATCCTAGGCGCTGCTGTCACTATCTCGGGTACGATGTGGCTGTATTGCGTGGCTGGTCGTTCGGCGAAGATCAGTAATCAACGTAATTCTTCCCCTAATTATTGCGACAGATATTGCAATGTCTTTTCTCGACTATGCAGAAGAAAACTGTAGATGCAGCTAGTCGATGGCACGGGCTCGGAGATCCTCGACACCTTCTCCCTGAACCCAGGTTGAACATCGGGTAGGTGGGAAACTGGGGTGGTATACTCGCATGCGAACTATTCGGATGTTGCCGTGCACGTTGGCGTGTGCGTGGCGATCGGGTGGATGACGCGTGTTAGAGGACAGTGGCTGCGATGTCTGAGGTTGACGCCGTGGCTTGACTGCTGAGCCGAACACCGCCGACGACTGACTGCTAAAATCTCACCTCTTACGTCGAGCGAGTTCATTACGAAGCCTCGTGCTTGACACGAGTCGTTAGTAAAACTTCCTTTTATCCAGAGTCTCGGTCTGGAACATGACTCTATGGTGAACGAGCTCAGTTGCAGTAGCGAATAGCGCAGGAAGATCTCGGGAGAAAATGTAAAGCGACGTCAAGGTAGCGGTGTAGAATATGCCGTACACTCCTTCCCGCCGATAAGAGAGAGTTTCCACGGCCAAGTGACAATACTCACTTGTTGAACGAACAACGTGATACCATACTCCTTCCGTGCTGCTGTGCGAACACATGCGAGAATGCAGGCAAGCTGCCGAGTCGCCACTTGGCACAGGGCATCTAGATTCGGCCACTCCCGCCTTGCGTGCATTACAAAGTGCGAATCAGCGTTTGTGGGGAAGCTGGCCGTGTGCGCTCCGGGTTGCGTTGGTGGGAAGGGCAGGCCCATGTTCGCACAGGTGATGGGATGTACAGCATACACGATCACTGAGAGGCTGCGAAGCTGATCCTGTAGAGCTGGTTGAGTGTCTTCTGTTTCGGGTAAATGCAGTGTGATTTCTACTGCATATGGAAGGATCGGATTGGAGTAGGTCGTTGTCGCGCGGGTCATCGTTCGTGTGAAATCTTCCTCTGCTGCCGTGTGAGTACTTTCATATCGCTCCCGGTAACGTTCTTCGGTGGCAAAACGCTATTGGAGAAGAAATGAGGATACTATAACGTAGTTGGCAATTTGATCATGGATTATTTGCATCGTTGTGTCCATTGGTGTAGGCAAGTGGTGAGAAGTTGGGTGGGGCGAATGGGATAGTGGGGGTAAGTGAGACTGTGACAGACCTCAAAGCTACTGGGAGGCAGGGTGGGACACGTGGCCAACGGCGTTCCACAGAAGCACACACAGGGTAGCGGTGTTCTCGAGTCCTGCATTCTGTGGTGCAACGTCAGACGGAGAAGTTCGAAGACGAAGACGACACCCTTCGCGTTGATAACGGAAGTTGGCCTGGCGCAAGCTACGATGCGAATGGGATTGTAGAAGCAGGCTTACATGCATATGAAGTTCTTCCGGTTTCGTACTGAGCAAGTCAGCAAGCTGAAAGAAACAAATTTCGTATGAGCTAGATTACCACTGTCCTCGAGAGATTTCTTATAGGAGGGCTTTCGTTAGTTGGGGACTGGAGTGTTGCTTTCCATCTCTCAAAGAGCAGAATGCCCAATTGCCCTCGAGCGGCGTGCAATTTTCTGGAAATTGAATGTTGCGCGGTGTAAACGGACGTTGAACACCACTGGACGTGATGCACCCGACAAAAGCAGAAGCGCATCAAGCCACTCAACGCCACTGTGCCGCAGACGGAAGGCGCGACTTTCGACCCTCCTTCGGAATCCGGCGCTTCAGATCCGCTCGAGATAGCTCCAGTTCACATCATCTTTGTGTAAGAAGAGCTGGACCCTGTCAGCTACGCCGGCGCCAACATTATAAAGGTTATTGAGTCCTAGTTCGCACGCCGTACTGCCCATGCTATGAGATACCTACCCCAAGTGGCTAGGATATCGTGTCCGAGCCGTGGCACTGCTACACTAATAGCAAGCTTCGATGCTAAACTCCTTGTCCGATAGCTTGCAAGAGGGCACGCACACCCAGTTCAGGGCCTGTTCTACAACTTTAGGCTAATAGCTTCTCTCACTGGATGATGGTGTGCGGAGAGCTTCTACAGAGCTAGAGGACTGTAACTCACAGATTGCTATCAAACGTACTCAAGGCGTACATGCCGTTGACGTGACTTCGTTCGTTGGGTTGGACGACCCAACGTGCTCGACGATACGATAGCGAAGCGCAACGAGCGGAGCAAGGAATGTGAAGCCACACCTGTTGTCGATATAGACGAAGCTTATCTGACCAGGAACACATTCCCCACAGGACTATGGAGCGCTGCGAGGCGCGCGGGATGAAAGTAGCAGGCATTCATAGTTAGGTAGGTCCAGCAGTGAGCACTAGTTGCTGCATCCCGTTGATCGGGATATGCAAGCACGGGCGCATGCGAAAGATCCTGGGGACGAAGTTCTCAGATTCGGGTCTCCAATTTTCCTGAAGAGGAATTGCGGACTAGTCATCAGACTAGTCCTGCGACCGCCAACCACAGGGCCGTTGCCCAGCTCGCCATAGCCATTGGTACGCCGTTCGGGAGGGCTTCCACCCAGTGCGAAAGTTTGCAGCTTCCTTATGTGCAACGGTGGCGGGAGACAGACTTCCATTCCTAGGCTGACGTGTCCACGTTGTCATCGGCCCTCTAGATTTGCACTCCTCCATCCGGGCTTCTAAGGGATGTGGTGAGCTGTAACCGCAGACATCCGGCTAACCACGCGGGCCTCCAGCAACGGATAGCCGACTTGCGCACGGAGCAGTCTGTGCGACGTAGGTATGCTTTCAAAGCAAACAGCCTTGTTCCTACCGAAAACGGCCACTGATTCACCTCCATTCCAAATCTTGTGTGCCTGGGCCGTTAGGCGTCATAGGTGGCGTTAGCAGGCGCAGTGCCGATTGAAGGGAACACGATGTCAAGATTGCCGAAGGCACGCAAAGGGTAGCGATCGCTATGCCCCTGACGCCTCGAAATGACAAGCCAGAAGAACTTTGTCGACGGACAACGGAGCCCGACCAATGATCAGAATTCCATGCAGGCATCCAAGAGAGGAGGGCAGGATGCCTGGTTCTGTGACAAACCCGTGGAGCATCGCTTGGATCTGAGATACTCAGATCGAAGCTAAACCCAATACGGCCCGCTCATGTCGGATTTACCATGCTAGCGACCAGGGCTTCCGATACGCGAAGGGCCCGCGCTCGAGAATTGCAGGCTTCGCGCGCAAGTCCAACGCTTTTCATTATCCACAGATTGAGATTGGTTGCCCCCTGGAGACTCTCCCTGAAGCTGACTGTGGCGAAGGAGACGAGCCAAACTCACGACTATGTGTAAGGAAAGTGGGTTCCGTGATCCTGAGCGATAATGATCGGGCTTCTGTATTATACCCGCAAAACGGCATTGCAAGTTGTAACATCATTTGTGCCCTCGAGTTGGGGCGATGCCCAGCCTCGCTTCCGGAGAGCGTGCAGGCTGGACCGTGGGTGGTGGTAGCGCGTGCGGAGGCGCTGCGGGTGCGTTGGCCGTCTGGTAGATAGCCAACAGCCAACAACGAGACAGTGCGATTCCGGCAATACTGGCTTCCTTGCTCCACCCTCTTACCACCGTACTAGAGCACCACCTATCTGGAGGCCCGCGCTGTTATCCGCCCGTCCTAGTTGTGAACGCCAGGCAGCTTCTCAGGTTGCCAGCTCTGCCAGATTCGGTTCGTCTTGTTCCCGGGCTGGGTCCCACCAACACGTCTTCCGACTGTTGCTCGTGTCAAATGCGAAAGGCCCCGTTAGTCAGAATGAGGGCCTCAGAACATGTCCTTGCTGCGCGAAGTTTCGTCTGATGATGGCAGGCCGACGTATGTAGACGGGGCTTTCTTTCGGGCAGGCCTCGTCTATCGGAGCCCATGGTGCCACCAGATCCTAGCGCGCTGCGATCGGCAGAACCAATCCACCCGCAGTGGTGTTTCTTTTGCTGTCGCCAGGGCGAAGATGCCGAGGCGCGATGCAGTGTCCTGAGGGCCTATGAGCTAGCCTCTTCGGTGGGCGCCAACCCTCCGCTCCACAGTGCTCGCCGACCCGCACCACCAGCAAGCTGGCGGCGCAGGAGGATGCCGGAGCAGAACGAGACGCCGCTGAGTGGATGTGCGCCGCTCCACAGAGCTCTTTTATGAACCCCTTGCCCTGCCCCATTGCTTCTTGCTTCTAATCGATCCAGCTCTTCTCACTCTGCCCGCCCCTTTTACTTTTTCTTGTTATTAGACAAGCCAGCTGCGGGTAGCAATACGCCAACAGCACTGCACCGCACCGCAAGACACACCACCATCGCCAGCACATCTCCCCAGCCATTGTCCGCGAGCACTCTCGAAGTAGTGCAGTCGTTCTCGCCGAGTTGCATTCTTCACGCTCGGACTTAGCCCGGAACGCCGCCCAGCCAGCTTCCCCGCCCACATCAAGTTCTTTGACCGACGCGACGCTCGATCGCCACACCCTGCACGCTCGTCTTACTCAACTGCTGCATCGCGAGCCCATTCAGCCGTCAACGTAGGCGCCTGACTCGATAGGGTCGTCTGTTGTGCTTGTGCCCTGGCATTGGAAGTAGTCGACGGCTCTAGCTCCGTTTCTTCCATTACTTTTCGGCCCATTTCTAGGCCTTGTCCCGCACTGCAGCCCCCGTCTGGAAGCTCGCCACCTCCACCCTCCCTGGCACACTTCTTCCTCATTTCTTCTTGACGACTTTCCGTCATCGCAAGCTGTATCGTTGTCGTTGGCCCTGTAGTGTATCTTTGGTCGTTAGATACCTGTCTGTCGTCTGTTGTCCCTTGTTCTCGTCCGGAAGAAGGTTGTTCGCACCTGCCAGTCGATAGGCCCCACCCCCACACTTGCCCTCGCCACACCACAGGCGCGGTTCGCCAGTCTACCCACCATGCCGGCCGACCGTCGCAGCACGTTCGCCGCGACGAAGCCCGTCAAAACGGAGCGCACCCACGAGGAGAACCAGGAGCGGTATGTTGCTTCCTCAAGTGTTTGCTCGACTCGCATCCGTTCTATCATGTGACGCATGCTAATGCTCTGCCGCAGTGCTTACATCGCCGCGTCGCGACGGAGCGACCGCAGCCTGGAGGCGCGGATAGAGTCTGCACGTCGCGCATCTGAGATTCACAAGAAGCGAACCGGTCGTGCTCTACGCGTCACCGAGCAAGATGTTGTCAACGAAGAGATGTATGAAGAGGAAGACGACGACCTGCCCACACAGTACCAGCGGCTCAATGCCCACTTGCAGACGTCGTCTTGGCTCTTCAACCGCAAGCTACAGGACTACATTGCGACCCAGCATGGTGTACGGAACATGTTCCTCCACCAGCAATTCCCAGGCATGCAGCCTTACGGCGCACCCATGCAGCCAGACAACCAAATGCCACTCATGAACCAGTCGATGTTTCCGCCCCAGCCGTTCAATCCTGCCACCCAAGGCTTCCAACCTCCGCAGACATACGCCTCGCAGGCCTACCAGCAACAACAGCAGCAGCAAGGCTACCGACACGCTCCGTACAACATCCCTCAGCGCCCTCAGCCTCATCAGCGTTCAGCTTCTATTGCGCAAGCCAACACCAACGCGACTAATCTTGCAGCAGATGCCAGCAGAAGGATGTCGCTACCGCCACACGCCTTTGAACAGGCTTCGCAGCATGGCAACGAAGCTCAGTCGCGGCCGCCACTGTCAAGGACATCGACATTACAAAGCGTCAAGCAGCAGCCCGTCTCTCCCCAGCATGTATCGGCACCTGGTTCGGGACCAGACACTCCCTTGCTGAAGTCAGAGCATAGCTCTCCAACATCATACCAGTTCCCTACACTTCCGTTCAGCACGACCTCCCAGGTACTTAACATGAATCCATTGACATTGTCTCTTCCGCCCGAGTCGCAACAGTTGATTGGCTCTGCCCTCGATCCGAACGATCCACACACGGCGGTTTTCATGGAAGGCAGCGAGAACTTGCCGCAGCCTTTCATGGGCACCTATACCTACAACCCCAATATTTCCCCCAAGTCAGCCCAGGCTAGAAACGTGGGCTTTTCTGCCTCCGGGATGACTCAAACTTTGGCGCCGGAAGACTCCAATAAGATGGATCGCGCTGCTGGTAATGCGACATCAAACACCCCGCCGTCGGCAATGATGGACAACACCTACACGCCTCACCAACTTTTCACGCCTACTGGCTTCGATTACAAAAGTTATTTTGACCAGTACCAAGGGGCCGATGCCACTCGAGCAGCTAACGATGGTATGTTCAATGAAACTTATGAAGAGAACTCGTTCGTCAATTGGGACCAGTAGCTCGTGGCGCGATTTTTCTTATCACAGATGCTTCATTCGAAAACTCTCGATTGATTCTCCAGCAGCCTTTGCTGCTCTTTCGTTGCTTATCTGAGGGGAGTCGAGCCGGCGTCTCGGCGCCCCACTCTTCGAGCTTATTCTTGTTTTCTCTTTGATACCTTTTGTATCACAGGATGTAGGATATCAGGTGGGAGGATGCAGGCATCGAATCTGCATATGAGATTCAGGGCCCGGTCGGTAGCTCGCTCGAGTCTCCCGAGCCCTGCACGCACAGAGTGTTTGTGTCCTCTAACTCAGTCACGATGTAACGAATGGTGGGAGTTACGGTTGTCTTGGTAGCACGGCGTTACGGGAAAAGGCACACAAGGTGTATACAAGTGCCGCGTCTTACTTTGTCGCGACAGCGTTTTCCCTCCAGCAACAGGGGTCGCAAACCCAATCTCAAAGAAAAATTATATATAATCGTGAAGCTATTGCCATTGCAGCCTTGTCATGTGTAGGAAATAGTTTGCTACTGAAGATGGCCCGCCTCAACAGTCATCTATCCATCGCACAATCCCGGAACATGTGTGGCAGAAAACCCCTGAAACTTGACCTGGCGCGGGATCGATCCCTCGATAGCCTTGTCGCAGCACTATACTGAGGACGGATGTGATGCTTTCGTTGGTGTCGTGACTTCCGCAGCCAGGAATTACCTATCCGTCGAGGTCTGAGCCCGTACAACGTGACTTTCATGGGTCTTTGCCAGTCACCCGAGCTTGTTGAGGAACAATAGCCCACCTCGAGCCGTACCTGCACACTCGCATATATTGCCCTTCGAGCATGGTAGGAAATCACATGTCGCACGCGTGAAATGACTAGCTCCGCGCCGTCCACCCTCCTCGCCCAAGGATCAACACGACGACACGAGCCAATTTAACAACCATCTGGCCTGGTCGCACCCTATTGCTCCGCGCTCATTTCTTGGTGACCGTTAATCTCTGGCCAGGGTGTTTTGTCACCTACACGACTTGATATCGCCATAAAGCCTTCGCCTTTCATTGCCTTTTCCGGCTTCTGTTCCGCTACTAGCCTCCGTGTCTGGGCCCTCGAGGTTCCAAATTACACCCGATTATGTCCTCCAGATGGGGCCGTCAGTAGCACCTATTCAGGCTGTCAATGGCGAGACGTACCCCTCCAACCTGGTCGAAAGATCCTCCAAGTCGCATTTTGAACAAGTCGATTACCAAGGACAGTTCATAGGCTACACTAACTCTGCTCAGAACTGAGAAGCACCGCAGGATCAGTCTGATACACTGAGGAGTCTGTGGAAAGGGTTGGAAATCTGCCGGCAGTGGCCTGGTCTCTCTTATCGCTTCAGGCTTCAACAACATGCTCAGCCTATCAAACGCTGGCTGATCAGTGGCACTAGGATGCCAAAATCGACAATCTGATCCTTTCCGCCAACGGCATCGGCATCTTTTGTGTAGCGAAGGCGTGCGCACAATGGCTTCCTGCATGCTAAGCGACTTGAAGAGGCGTCTGTCATCCTGTCGTTTGTCAGTCGAATTCTGATAGTCTGTATCACCGAGACCGCATACCTGGAGCAAGTTCCTGGATGCGCACAACATAGTGCAGCTCATTGCCTCGGACATGGTTAACCAGAACAGATGGTCTCAAAACAGGACCTTTCCGGGATCATCGGCACCGTGTCCTGTACCAGACCCGAAGGCGAAAATGTCTAGTCATGCCAATAGTCGGCGTCCTCGTCACACTTCTTTGGAGGTTCCCTCTGCAACATTTGCACCACGGGTGGCTGAATGAGGCGTTGCTGTACCACGCATCAAGGCGAACGTCGACCTTGTCCCTGTAGCCGTTTTCCGGGCCCTTTGCTAATAGGAGCTTCTATTTATCCCGCCATTGATCTGCTGAAGCTTGTCACAACAGACCATGCCAGCGGCTCTGCTAGGAGCCTTTATGACTACTCTCTCGACGTGGCAAGAGACCCATTTTCGAATTTTCCTAAAGAATGGATAAATGGTCTGGTAACTTCTAACTGTCGCATCGATGAAACGTCAAGCGATCCGGCGTCGATGGAAACGAGAGTGGACCATAGCAGCAAGCTCCCGCCTTGTATCGTGTGTATGGTTCCGGCCCACAAATGCCAGCACCAGGGTACAATCATCATCCATCCTTGAATGATACCACGCAAGTGCCACATCGAGGAGTACATATAAACATGATGGATCACATCATACAGACTTCAGTCTGCTCAGTCCCTACGTGTCTCATTCGAGACCTCCTTTCGTTTATTTTTCTAACTCACTCATTCGCTTTTCGGACTGAAGGTGGCTGATAGCTCATCATGAAGGTCAATAGCATCATCTCGCTAGCTATTGCGTTGGCCGCTGCTCATGCCGATCCTCTTCCTTGTAAGGCTCGTTCTTATCTTCTACATGTCTGAATGCTAGATTTCAACCTCATCAGAGTCATGCAAGAAGTATGCCATTGCTAATGCTTTCTTAATTAGACCACCTTCCCAAGAATCTTGGGCCGAGATTCGGGACGAGGGTTTCTTCTACGTCGATATCGAGCACATCCACCTCTCCTTGCCATACTGGAACCGATAGTCTTCTCTCCACTGGCGCGTCAACTTCCGTCACGTCACCGATTCCTACTTCCGCGCTTAACACGACATCCAGCATTGAGCCCTCATCAATAGGCATTACTTCCGTTGTTACTGAAACCTCAACGTTATCCAACCAGACTTCGACTCCTGCTGCATCAACCAGCTCAAGAATTCCTTTATCTTCCATTACTTCTGCATCTCTGTCAGTCTCCAGTAGTGCGAGGACGAACAGTACGCGTTCCACACCGACGAGCTCCCTGGTTAGCAACTCCACGTCATCAATAGATTGGAGCACCAGTGTTACCTCCTCAGGCACGATATCACTGACAAGCACCGACATTACCTCCTCAGGCACGGTTCCACTGACCACTGGACCAAGCTCTCCAACCTCATTGCCATCGACGGTGACACCGCCGTATACCAACAGCACGTCTTGCGAGGGCTCAACTGGCACAAGTTCAGGCACAGGAACAGCACCGGCCAGCTCTCGCAGCTTCAGCACTGGTACAGCACCGGTCACTTCTCGCAGTTCCAGTGGCACCGCACCGATCTTTTCTCGCAGCAGCGGCACAGTACCGATCTCGTTCCCCACCGCTCCATCTTCAAGTATTGTGCTCAGCTCTACATCTTCTGCTCCGTACGCCAACTCCACAACAACCGGCAGTACGCCCGGAAGTAGTGTTCCGCTGTCCACCGGGGTTTCCACTACCGGGCCTGCTGTGACCACAATTCCTTTATCTACAGGAGGTTCTTCTAGCATTGTGCAAAACACCACATCCACGGCCCCATTCGCCAACTCCACGACATCTGGCAGCACGCCCGGGACCAGTGTGCCACTCTCGACTGGGGTTTCTACTACCATTCCTTTATCTACAGGATCATCTTCTAGTAATGTGCTCAGCTCTACCCCCACGGCCCCATTTGCCAACTCCACGACATCTGGTAGCACGCCCAGGACCAGTTTTCCACTCTCGACCGGGGCTTCTACTACCGGGCCCGTGGTGCCCACAATTCCCTTATCGACAGCTTCTTCTAGTACTGTCAATTCCACAACAACCCCTCCGTATGCCAACTCCACAACAACCGGTAGCATTCCAGTGACCAGTGTTCCGCTGTCTACCGGAGTTTCTACTACTGGCAGTGTCCCACTATCCACCGGCGCATCTACCACCGGGGCGACCACCACCGGCCCTTTTTCCAATTCGACCACATTCTCATCAAGCCCAAGTTCGACTGGAGCAAGCAGCACCAATATCACCACAAGCGCGCCGTGCGCCACCTCAAGCGGACTCTTCCCCAATTCGACTACCACCAGTACCTCACTAACCAGCGCCAAAACTACTAGTGCTCCCAATCTCAGTACAACTAGCTATGGTAATTTCTCGACTATTACTTGGTCTCTACTAAACACCTCCACCCGGCGAACGCGCCCGAGCTCGTCACGGCGGACCAGCTCGGTAATTCTTCCTACAACTACATGGAACATATCTTCCATTGTCTCCACAACATCGGGCTATGCAACTCCACCCTATCCTACGGGATCCACGACCTCGGACCTCGGCTCGAACTCGTCGTCTGTGCCCTATCCCACGAACAACTCGACTAGTTGGGCCTTCTCATCGACTCCTGTCATAACTAGTCAATCGTCCACAGTGGAGTCCTCAACCTCGGAGTCTTCCTCAAGTTTGTCCACACCAGTACTCAGCACCACAGAAGATGTGTCCAGCTCGATCCCGACGTCTATACCTACACCCACGTCGACTCCGAGTTGGAACTCCTCATCAAGTGCTACCGTGACAAGTCCATCTTCTACAGTGGAGTCTTGGTCATCGGATTTTCTCTCCAGCGGAACTTCATCCATCCCCAGCACTACAGAAGCGTCGCTCAGCTCAATCATAAGTTCAACCGCATCAAGCACGACTGAAGGCCCTACGGCTACTGGGCCTAGTGGATCTTCTTCTCTTGCATCTTCCAGGTCTTCTTCCAGGGCCACATCCTCCAGACCAGTCTCCTCCAAGCCCGTGTCTTCCACACCGGTGTCTTCCAGGTCCAGGACTTCGAGGACGACACACTCCTGGCCCAGCTCTCACCCAGGTCGAACCACCACGAGAAGGACATCCACCGTGCAATCTACCACCATCATTCCGTCTAGCTCCCTAACCCTGTCATCACCTACCATCGTCCCGTCTAGCTCTCCAACCCCATCATCCTCCCCAATCACCATCACCCCGTCTAGCTCTAGCCCAACATGGACTCCGCCCTCATCGACCATGGAAACCGACACAGTCGCAACATCCATCCGGTCATCGCCCCCAGCACCTAGCTCTTCTTACTCGGTAACGGAGACGGACTCCCTAACCCCTGGATACCCATACTATCCGACCAACCCCCCTATCATCCCGTCTAGCAGCGATAGCAGTGCCGAGTCCTCTCCAACGCCCTCGCCCTCCTCCACCAGTGAAGGCGGCTACCCCTCAAGCTCAACGACCAATAGCTACACAGACGGCACCTACTCGTCCGGATCCACTCCCGCCCCTTCGCCCTCAACTACCGACAGTGGCTACGCTCCGTACCCTCCGACTCCCAAACCGACAACTGACACACTCACCGCTGACACGAGCTCGTTCGGGTCCTCATCAACACCTTCCATTCCAGAGTCTTCGTCTTCCACGGCGGAGCCCTCACTTTCTCCTGTCCCCACGCCAACGACGCTCTCGACGCTGACGAGCTTGCTGTCGACGACAAGCGGGTATGCGTCCGGGCCAACTTACGAGGCTGATAAGAGGGATATGGCGAGACGTGGAATGGTGAGTTGATTCTTCTTTAGTGTGAAACATTTCTTTTGCTGACACTTTGTAGATGGGTCTATGGTTCCTATGAGCCCTAAACGCTTCATTTCATCGAACTTTTCTATCGCCAAGTTGGCATCTGACTCGATTGGTCCCTCTTGGCTTAGAAAATCGGAATGTGAGAAAGCGGACGTGGGTGGAAGTGCATAATCTGTTGGCGTCTTCAAAACAAAAAAGATAGAAGATGGATGGAGGATGGGGGAAGTGGACATTGGGGATGTTGGGATTGGGGTGTGTACTGTATCTTCTACTTCTCTTCTTGTCGGTCCTTGGGCTTATAGACGCCTTTCCTGTCATTCTCTCTAATGCTTTGCTGAGTCGATGGAATTTGGATGGTAAAAATGAACATTGACATTGATTTCTTTGCATCTTTACTCCCGTCTTGACGCTGTGATGATACTTTGGTCTGTGGGCGCGGATAAAGACTAAGCAGTAATAGATGAGAGACTTTCCCTCGGTAGGTCTAGCGCAGTCGGGCAACATCTCACTGATTACAAGGAGACGCCTGAGCTTTTCAACCTCGCAGCTCTCGTATTCGACCCGCTCATGCGCCGCATTTCTCCATGCATGGCTGCGTCTCAGCCGCTTGCGACCATCCACCCCCTGGGCCCGTCCGTAGCAAGGCAACGCAACACACAACCTTGCAGGCTATGAAGGCCATCGCGAATGTGAACTCGAGAGATCGACGTCGCAACAGGGCCTAGAGACTCTCACCAAGTGGTGGGGGGTGAAAGATGATTAACTTATTTCGGGTAATACATCTGTCGTATTCATATTTTGGGGATTCTCTTGGCGCTTTCGTCTGAGCTTTTTGCGCGCAACAATGCTGCAGAATTAAAACGCCAAGAGAACCCCCAAAATATGAATACGACGGATACCCCCGTGCTGTGCCTCCTCGGCGTCAGCACTTGCTGGCCAAATTCTCACGACGATTCATGGGCGAGGGGCCGCGTCTGGTACTCTAGAGACATCTCATTGGATCTAATATGGCACTTGGTCCGGAGACGTGCGGCGTAGAGTTTACACCCTGGCGACGGGTACCTGCACCTTCATTGTGGTACAGAGGTTGAGTTGGTGTCGTTTTTCCCCACACACCGTTCAGTCCACCAATCTTTCTCGAAGCAATTTCGAACCCGCTTATTTCTTTCTCCGAAGATTCATGCATAATGGCATTCCTGCTTACCTGATTGAAAAAAAACCTATTGCATCCCCGCGAGTCGCGACCGATAAAGTCGTTCCGCTGTCGTACTTGGACTATAACAAAATCACTCGGGCGTTCTGTGTGCACTGCTCGATGACCTTCGCGCACGTGTTGGATGTAGAGATGCTTATAGGGGGTTGGAGAGGCTGTTGGACAGACCTGGGTGGACACGTCGATTCTAATGCTAATGCAACTACTAACATGGTATCAGAGTGCCAGCCGTCTCGATTACCACACCCCCGCACAATACACCAAAACGCGTCCCCAGTATATTTCACCCATGCAACCCATGACATGCCCCTCTCGCGGCATCCACTCGGCGCCAAACTGCCCTTTCAGTCAGACTCAAAGTCTGTTCGGGTTTCTCCTGATCTAGGGCCATTCCGTGCCCTCCTGCTCCCGGAAGATGGGCCTAAGGTGTTGGAGGATTGGCTGTATACGGATCGCGCCCAGCTCGCCGTGCATGTTGTGTCTTTTACTGACGCCAAAATCGTGATACTAACCTGGATGCATACGTTCCTTGATGCAATTTCGCAGCGCAAGATTCTGGATGCGTGAGTGGCGGTGCTAGACGGAAGGGAAACGGATGTGCCTGCTCTTTATGATGAGGACGAGGAGCCTTTGGCGTGTTTGAGTGAACCTTTCTCTGCATCTCGAAAGCTTGACCAATTCGACAGCATTCAAGCGCAGAGAGAAGAAGAGGGGAAGAGAGAGGAAGAGTACGTCCACGCCTCCCTCTCCATGACCCCGTGGAAACTCCTCCGCTTCGTCCTCTCCACTCTCATCAAGGCTCTCCTCTACCGCACCACGCAACCCCGCACTATCATCATCCCAGTCCCAATCTTCGCAACACTCAAAATCCGTGCCCTCGACGATCTATCCACACTTCCCCCCTTCGCACTTACTCTGCACACCAACGGCCCCAGCACCCCCTTCCTCAGCGACGGCAACGTCTTCTGCGCCTGGTGGACCTGGCATCTCCTCGCCTCCCAGCCGCGCCTCCCCTCCTTCGCCCCCACAAAAACCCTCCAAATCATGAACGTTTTCTCCATGCGCGACGTGCTCGCCAACACTGCTCCCCCGCTCTTACGCCCCGACACGCTGTATATAGGGAACTGGTACATGAGCATCAACTCCTTTTTGCGCCTGAAAGAGTTCCTGGGAATGTCGCTGGGGGAACTCGCGGCGCGCATCCGAGCAGATCTGGTTCGGCAAACGACTCGGAGCTAGATCGATTCGAATTGTCGCCGGGCAAGACCTGTTATGCTCGCCTCTGGGTATTCGCCGCTGTGCGGCGAGGGCGATATGCTGACTTATGCGTTTTCGAATTGAACTAAGGGGTGTGTGTTTGATGTGGATTTCGGGGTTGCTGTTAGAGGTGGGGAGGACGGGATTGTCACGAGACCAGTGTATGTGCAAAGCGATGCGACACCCAGGGGCATAATGAGTTTGAATTTGAGGAATACGGGGTATTGTTATGGGAGGGATGAAAAGGGGAATTGGTGGCTTGGAGGTATGCTGGGGTTTGAGACTTGGGAAGCGCTTGAGAAATCTGTTGGAGAGGGGGGTTAGGTGTGTACTTTGAGTAGAGGTAGTGGAGGGCTTGGCTGGGTTGGGATGAAAGAAGGAGCGCGCAGAAAGAGAGACCTAGGCGTAGATTTACGCGGGCTTTAAGTGATTGGAATCAAATTGAGTCTAGAGTGAATGTGAACAATCTCGTTGATCTTGCACCTGTGGAAAAGGAAGTAATGGTATCCAGAACCGACCAAAGAATTACAGAAATCCAACAATGTTAAGCAAAGCGGGTATCTGATCCACTCCAATTCCTCGCCTCCCACTTTCCGACTCCATCAAAAAAGCCCCAGTAGGAAGTTGGAGTTTTGTGTCGTGGACTCCCGCCGAAAAATGACTCCCCTTCGTTTGTCCTCCTCGGCGTCTCGATATTAGCCTTGGGCTTAGCCGGCTCGCCTCCGCCTGTAGACTGCCTCCTCTTCGCACTCGGGCTCTTGCTCATCGAAGCGCTTTTCTTGGGGCTGGGACTCGCCTTCGCCTTGGCCTTGGACGAAGAGCTCGCGGAATTGGGGGCGCTTGGGGACCTCGATGTGGCATCCCTAGGCGCGCTGCTGCCGGTTTTCGTGGGGGCCTTAGGCGTGGAGATATGGGTAGATGCAGAGGCAGAGGGAGACTGCATGTAGCCGGCAGATTTGGTCGCGGTTTTCGACTTCTTGGTTGCAGTCTTTGTGATCCCCACCGCCTTCTTCACCGCGCCCTTCTTCTTAGCCGGCGCCTTCTTAGTAACCTTCCCAATCTTCACTTTCTTAATCGCGGCCTTCTTTTCTACAGGCTTCTTCTTCGCATCCCCAGTCTTCTTAGGCACAGCGTGCTTAAGTGGGGCCGTCTTTGGAGCTTTCGCAGCTTCGTCAGCGTCCTTCTTTGCTTTGTATTCTAGCAGCCCGGCTTCAGAGTACGATTTGGGACTGGCTCTGAGGCGGAGAGTTTCGGTCGAACCGCGCTGGGGTTTACGTTAGTTGGATTGGTTTGATGAGGCGCGTGGGTGGGTCGCGAAGGGAAGGGAAAGGCTTACGGCCCTGTATTTTTCAGCGACTTTGACAAGGGGTTTGGTGCCCCTTTTCACGCCTCCGATTTTCTTGGGGGCCATCGTGGGTGTATGGGATGGTGATATTAACGATGGTTGTGGTTTCGTAACGGGTTGCCGGCGAATCGAGAAAACTAGTGCTCGATAAGAATATAGCTCCGACGAAAGACGATTGTTAGTCCCAAATCAGCTCAAAGCCAATGTTTGTGTTAAAAGTGCGAACAGACAAAAGCGCCATTCATCCCGAGTGTACCAGGTTAAATACCCAGCAACATTGCGGGCGTGGTGTCCGGATGCGGAAAGTGTGGCTAGCCCTCCTGCTGCAAACAAAGAAACGCGCAGCGAAAACGATTTAGCACTGCGAGGAGGCGTTGCGGATGTGTTGCCAATCGTCCTTTGGGTGCTCTGCTGGGAGAGTGCGGTAGGCAAGGCTGCATCATGTGTCGGGGAGTTGGGGGTTTCCTTTGTGTGCATGGGTGAGCCACCATGTGGCTTTGAGACGTTTGTGGTTGCCTTCTCAGGGTTTTCGAGGGCCCTGGTGGTGTGCGAGTACGATGGCGGAATGGGTCGTGCCTGCCTGCGTTCAGTCGAGCTAAGCTCGATTGCGCTTCTCACTTTGAGGAGCTTCAAGAACTGGACCGAAAGTAAACAGATGGGTATTGAGCGTGTGCTAAAAGCTGAACGCAATAGCGCAGACCTTGAACATGCGTAAACCAGAACACCGACCTTTTGCAACCCTTGAAGGAATACCCTAAAATAGGACGACAACCATGCCAAATAAAAACACCTGATCTTACCAGCCATTGTCATAAAGCCCAACCGCATGAAACGCCAACTCGACCGTATATGAATGCTCTTAATATACAATGATAGAGCTAGGCATTGAACGCGAACCTTCCAAGATCCCCTAGACTTATGAGTGGTTTGCGTGGGGAGCAGACGCTTTCTGCATCGCTGTCCGGCACAAGCAGTTCTTCACTGCCTTTGATCTCACGTCGACTTGTAGTTGCGGACTTGCGTGGTGGCGTAGCCTCGACATCGCTGCTAGCAGCGACTATGATCTCATCTTCCGCGGCCTTCCAAGCGGACTCGTCGAGTAGATCATCATCCTCATGCTGTCGCGGGTCATGCACCTCTGCAGCTCCAGACGTTGGCCGTAGATCGCGTGTCACAGATTCAGATGGACCGACGGGTGAGCTGCGCTTCGTAGAAACCGCAGTATGCGTGAGAGAAACTTTTGAACAGGTCTTCACCGTGGAAGCTGAAGATGTGTTGGAGATGTACGAGAATTTTGAGCGAATGCCTTGCAACTGCTTTGTGACGCCGGTAACAGGCTCTAGTTCGGGACTACCATGCGATGTCGCAGGTGTAAATGTTCCAGACTCCTGTGACTCTTGCGAGGTTTGCGTAGTGGACTTTGACGAAGCCGACGACTGGGAAGTGCTTTCGAAGCTGAAGGCATAATCTTTGAAGATCTTGATCTTCTTTTTAGGTTGAGAGACAACTTCGTCTAGGTCGGCGAGTGCGGCCATAGCATCTTCCACTGAATCGTCAGAGAACATATGGAGGTCCTGGCTCAACTTCTTCCTTCGGTGCTTGGTTGTGCGAAGCGAAGGACTTGGCTCCGCAGTTGAGGCAAAGAACCTACTCCGGGTGCCTTGATCGTTCTTGGCGCTTGGAGCATCTACAACGGAATCAGAGCATAGCCGCTGTCGTTTCGAAGGGTTCGGTGCTGATCGTCTCGTTGCAGCCGAGTCTGATATGGCTCGCCTGGCCGGCTGTGGCGCGGTTCGAGCGGCCGGAAGTATCTGTTGTATACCCGTCTGCGGAGCCGGGATTGCTTCCCACCCGCTACTGTTGCGTTGTTGCTCCAGCAGCGCTTGCTGGCTCGGTGAAGGTGTGAAGAGATTGACGTCCAGTTCCATCAAAGGCGTGCGCTTCGGTTTGAAGAAAGAGTCAATAGGCTTCGAGTGCTTGCCTATAGGTGTATGAGTAGTTGAAACCGCGCGCGGCGGCTTTAGAGGCTTCCCACTCCTGTTGTTCTCGGTACGGGCTACGAGAGGCTGCTTCGTGTGCGGATGTAATTCCCCTCGAGCTACACCAAACGCGATGTGCGGTGGTACCTCTTCGCCGATGAAGGGCATGTTTGCAATATCAGCTTCAGATGCAGGAGGTGTCAAGTTGACCACCCGATTCAAGTCCGGGCAATAGACCCATTGGTGCAGAAATGTCTTCTCTGCCTGGTTGAAGGCGTCGAGGTAGCCGGCAGGGACCTTGAACTTGCCGTCGAACTGTGCGGCTTTGACGAGACGCTCAACGTTCTTGTACTTGCGCAGCATCCGATAAGCCGTCTTGAGGCCCATGCTGCCGATACTAGGGAGGTAATCGCAGCCGCTCAGGATGGCCATCTGTCTGAAGTCGGCATCGGTCCACCCAACCAGGTTGATCTCGCGGCAAGCGGTGAAGCGATTCCGGTTGATTTCGACGCATTCGCCATACTTGTCTAGCTTCGTGATTAAGCACTTGGCACCAAAAACAAGCAGGTCGGAGTCCTCGGAGAGGATGCCATTGATGATGCCCTTGCGCTCCAGATAGGCCAATTGCGAATCGGCCTCGAAGGGAGCGACCACGTACTGGATGTTGTGATACTTGAGCTCCTCAATGAGCATGCGGGCCATTTCAGGTGTGACGTCGACGGCCTTTTGGAGTTCCAGGTGAGCCTGGGAAGCCTTGCCCACTTTCAGCAGCTCCAGACCCAGTCTCTTCCCTTCCTTGCGCCGCCCTGCCCTCTCGTTTTCCGTCCCGGCCTTGCTGGGCAGGTAGTCACCGTCGAATACGAGATAGGGGGTAATGCCGAAGTGAACGAGCATGCGGACGCGGTTCATAGCGAAGTCGACGAACTTGATGGTCGGCTTGTCTTGAGCGAGCTCAATGGCGCAGGCAGCGGTGCCGCGATGGAGCCATCCGTAGGCGTCCACGCCGATAGTCTGGCCCGCAAACTTCTTGAGGCTGCATGGCTGCTGGATCGACTTCAGCAGCGGTAGTAGCCCTGTCTCTGTCAGCGTGTGCACGCGATTGCCCGTGGCGCAATACCCACCGGTGATGCCCATGGTGGCCGTCTCGCCGCCCGCGCTTCAGTCCGAGCAATTGCTGGTCAAGAGTAGTCCTGTGTCATGCCGAGGAGATCGTCGTCGTCGGTAGAAAGGAATGTCGCGCTGTGACCGAGGGGTCGAGGTCGGGGACTCGAGATGTCGCTGCAGAGACGTGCCACAGCGACGCGTGAAGCAAGGCAGGAACGACCGTACGCGCCCGCGCTAGCGACAAACTCGGCGATCTAGCCGATCCACCCCGGTCCAAAATCTCAGCATCTGAGCAACCCACGAACTCCATCGCCATTTCGTGACATCAACATGGTGAGCAACCGCCTCAGCAAGGTGCAGAAGCACATCACCAAGAAGAAAGGAAAGAATGCCGCCCTACACGAAAACAGCCGTGACACGCACCGCCTGCAGAGTGCTGCTGCGCGAGACAACAAGCTCAACCGTCTGACCGCCGTGAGGGAGAAGCAAAACCATCCATATTGTCTGTCTTACCGCGTGAATAATTTCCCATGCTTCAAAGCTAACCAGTGAGCAGTGCTCAGGATCAAGTCGTTTCAGTCGTACACTATGGAGCACGACGCCCCACTTACCGTGGCGGACATCCAAGCCATGATCGAGGACTTCCTAGGCCGGGACGATGAAGAGCTGGCGACCCTCAAAGCTGGTCGCCGAGCGGGTAGACCGCCGACTACCCGCGAGACTCTATTAAAACAGAATCAAACCATGGAGCAAGGCGAGTACGCATCAGGCTTCTGGGTCCCGGATCTTGAAGACCTGGAGATCCTGCAAAAGCTAAAGGGGTGGGACGGGAAATGGGCCAGCCTGGCCACTCTCCGGTTCGCCAGAATCTCAAAGGACGAGAAAAAGAAGGATTCCAGTTTCCCTCCTAAAGGCCTCTCGTGACCATCGGCTCGATTTGAAGGGACGACCCTGCTCTCTAGGAACGACGTCGTCCACGTGAGCCAGCCGCACCTTGTACATGCTTGGAAGGCGGCCTCACCTTTTAGGCATATGCGTAGCATCACGTACATTTGCAGTGCACTACAAATCACGACCGAAGTCATTTTGCTGGCGCCTGATGTACCACATCACATCTTGCGGGGCAGATTGGGTGCTATCACCACATGCCTCGCTTCGAGGCCTAAAGCCTGACTAGGTCTCGCAGCCGTCTCAACCATCCCGGAGTTTCTGGAAGATACCACTTGCAATTCAATCATACTTTTATCTCGCGAGCGCCCCTGTCCGAATCTGCGACCGTGGCGTAAATGCGACCTCTATCCCGCTCCTCTAGAGATTCTTTTCGACTCGGTCGAGCATTAGTGTACCTACAGAAGAACCTCCACACCGTATCTTCTCCAATCTGACCACTGCATGGAATCGTGGTTATCTCGACCATGACGCACCGCACGGACCACAATAGTCATCTTCACACTTGCTTTTCAGCCATCACACATGTTTAGCACCAATCAACTTTCTCTTCACGCCATCTGTGGCGTCGTATCGGAAATTTTCCTTCTCGCGCATTGCCATGTGAATGAACTAGACCCTATACAGA
This sequence comes from Lentithecium fluviatile CBS 122367, assembly GCA_010405425.1. Classification (NCBI taxonomy): domain Eukaryota; kingdom Fungi; phylum Ascomycota; class Dothideomycetes; order Pleosporales; family Lentitheciaceae; genus Lentithecium; species Lentithecium fluviatile. The sequence goes on along the minus strand of MU005578.1, from coordinate 150,477 downwards.
GTTTACGGCGGTGCCAATGCGTCGGCAAGGAGTTTGACTAGTAGACCAGTAACAGGGTTCGGTCTGGATCCGATCGCAACAACTGGCGTAAACAGAAATGTTTAACGCGTGTTGCGCCATCGATATCAACGAACCGAGAAGAGTGACATCGTGCAGTTCAGGGATTGCTGTAATTACCTCACTGTCAGTGACAGACATGCTCTGCCTGAGTACGCAAGATGACCGGGGCGCTGAAACACGGCTGTCTTGGGAACTTGGTCAGTCCATGTATTCAGACAAGACACGTACTTCAAAGGAATGACGATCTCACAATTTTCTAGCGGTCAACATTTTGAGGTTGCGGATCCGAACGAGCCTCAAACACTATTATCGGGCCGTCGAGCGTTCCTCCGCACTTCACTCTTCTACCTTCGGGTCGATCACTCTAATGTATTAGAACTGCTTCGCTTCGGTTTCTCTTTCCAGTGGTCCGAGGATCCAGTGCCACCCATATCTGCAATAGCCCATGCAACCACGCAGAGTCTGAAAATTCTGGAAACGTTCGCGGGGGGATCTTCCGGCCCTTCCTCTTCGATAAAGCACCGGGGAAGCGGCTTTAGCGCTACCCCATCTAGCGGACCAAGCACTAGGATCTCCCAACCACCAAATACGAGTCGTGCAGCGCTTGGACAACGCCGCATCTCCTGTCCTGAGCCTCCTCAGAGTAAGTGAGGGCGTTTCGATGCTTACGAGGCTGCTGGGATCGTGCGGGTCCCTCCTCGGGAAGTGCGAGGCTTGGGCTGCACTTACGTAGCTTGTGGTGCGAACTCCGTGAACTCAAAAGTTGGCGGTCCCTGGCGTACTCTTGTGAAGTTGGGGCTTGCCTGTGAGGTGATGGCAATTGGCTGGGATGTGGAGCCTTCATGTCTCTTTGCAAAGTTTATGGGCTTCCGCTCGAGGGATTTCATATCATCGGATCTACTCTGCCGTTCCTTTCGCGGTGGGTAGTGTTTGGACTTTCATCTCCTCGGATTTTCTTTCCTTCTATTTCTTTCTCACCTCCTTCGGCGCCCTATGACACAAGTCTGGAGACGTTCTACGAAGCAAAGGGTAGACGGGCTTTTGGGCTAGTTCTGTCCTTCAAGTATTCGGGTTGACGCCTGCGAGAGTCTCAAAAGTCATAATGGGCGAAGCACCACCAGCAAAGGTACCTCTCAGCCCACATATTCACGTATGCTACGGCTAATACTGCACAGATCCCTTTCGCGGGTAACATCGTATCCGTCATCCTTCAGATGGTCACGTTCGGCGCCCTCTCCGTGTGCTTGGGTACATGCTCCCCATCAAGCTCAAACATTCGACTGACTAAACTCCAGTTCGACGCATGCCAACATTGAGAGGCTGGAAGAGACTGTCTCTAGCAGCATGGCTCATCCTCGCGATCTACATCGACTCCTTTCTCTTTGTTTTCGCTACCGCGATTCTTACGAGAGGGACTGGGATCAACGAGTCGCAAGGAGTGTGCGATGGCGGAATACTGCTTTGTAAGTGCCATGCACAGCGCTTCGACTGAGGTTTGGACGGACTGTCTTTGTCAATGGACTGTCCGGGTTTCTGTCGAGGCAATATACGTTCGACATTCTCGAACTCACACTGATGTTGACAAAGGTCTCGTTTGTTATATGACGACCAAGATTCTGATCTACTACTTCCTCGTGGAGAAGGCTGTAAGCTATGCTAGCATTGACCTCCGGAGCTGCGCTCATGGGACCAGTACATCGTTCGCGGCAGCCGCCTGCCTCGTATGAAGACGAAAATGTGGCTTTTCAATTGCCTTGGAATGTTATGTGTGTGCCACGGGAGCGACATGTTTGGTCTCAATTACTGAAGGGCATAGTGCCATACATCGTCGTCGTAATCTTGAACTTCATCTTGTAAGTGTTCTTCCTCGTCGTTACACACAACTAATATGGCCAGTCGCATCGCATACATCGACGACGACGGCGTATGCATCATCGGCATGGAGAAGATCTCTATGCTCCCTCTGATCTCCTTCGACGTGGTCGTCAACGTGCGTGTTCCCGCGAATCGCTTCCTCCTCCTTCAACAAGCTCACAGCAACCTTACAGGTCTACCTCACACTCCTCTTCATCGTCCCCCTTCGCAGTACGTTCAACCTGGTAACCCTCTCCCCACCCATCCCAACTAACCCCCGACAGGACTCTACTCCTACCAAAACAACACCAACACCTCCCTCCACACAGTCGCCTTCCGCAGCTTCATCGGCAGCTGTGCCACCCTAACCTCCTCCGTCGTCAACTTAACCGTGCTCATGGTGCTCCAAGGCGAGCCCGGTTGGATCTGCCTCATGTGCTGCAATGCCGACATTCTCTTCTCCGTCCTCGTCCTACACTGGGTCACCCAGGTCGACCGCACCCCTGGGAACTCGTCCCTCGCGAACTCGCACATCCGCTCCAATCCCAACATCACTGCCCTCAATCCCATTCCCGATGGGAAGGTCAGCGATATACAGATGCCGAGGTCTGTGAGACACTCGCTACAGACCAGGGGCGCGGGGAATGCCGCCAGCATGGGGTCAACCATGATGACGGAGATCATGGCGAATGCGCAGCAGGAGAGAGGGAGGGGGAGGGACAGGGGGTGTGAGGAGGATATTGTGGAGTTGAGGGGAATAAGGGTGCAGACTGAGACGACGCAGGAGGTGGAGGCTGATGCGCGGAGTGAGGGGAGTGCGGCGGGGTATGTGGTTGAGAGAGGGGTTAGTGCTGAGAAGATGGTCTGACGGGGATTTTGGACAGAGACTGAGTAGCGTACGCGGGCGTTGGCTTCGATGTGACGACGTCGAGGGGGGTGGAATGATGTATGACGAGTTGTAGAAGCGTAGGGACGCGGTCGTATGAAGAAGTCGTTGTGATATTACTCTAAGATTTCGATTCTTGCGTCTAGTCCCTTCTCAATCCCGCTGCTACGAACTTTTAGTCGAATTAAGGGCACACGGTCTGCACCCCCGAGTGCATGCGGTACTCCCCCTTCTGCAGATCCAACGATTCATGTCACCGTAAAGCTGACAGCGGAAATGGTGTCTCACTAAGCGAGAATACTAGTGACTATAATGTGAAGGTTGGCATCAACACCACGTGTGACTTCGACACTACTTGCCTCTTCGGGTGCTTCCCCTTCACACTAGTCATTCTTCCCAAAGTGACATGTCCGACATTCATTGACCCTTAAGATTACTTCACCTCCCTCAATACACAGATACAACCTACGCCTACCTACCCACTTACATCCTCATTCTTAAAAGCCCCGGTCGCAACAATTCAACACTTCTACCTACACCCACACCCACACCCACACCCAGACGATTCTACGATGTCCCACCCCAACACAGAACTAGCAGACCTCCAAACCCTCGCCTTCCTACGGGACCAAATAATCAGTGCGTGGCCCAACCATCACCCCGCCCTAAACCCCAACCCCACCGGTCCACCGCTCATCTCTTTATCACACCAGGCCTGGCAACAGCGCTCTACGGCACCCGCGCCCCAGACCCCTCCATAGCCTTCGACGTCCTAACATTCACCACTCCAACCACATCCCCCCCAACCACACCAGGCACACCCTCATCCTACGGCGCAGCACTAATAACCTATGCCTCGCGCTCTCTCCCTCCCACCGCTCCTGCCGCCAACGCATTTACAGCCTGGACCCTCTTAAGTCACACATCGCGCCAAGCAAGCCCTCTCATCGCAGTCGAGGCATTGCTCGCGGATTTACAGGTGGGGGTGGGGGATATAATGGGCACGTCTCGTCACCTCCGTCCCTCTTCCCCTCTCACTTTCCCTTCGTGCAATCCTCCATGCCTTCGCTATACCCCCACTGCGTTGCGCTCGCTAACACTCGCATTTTAAGCCGATCTGAAAGCTCAGGGGGAATACACAGTCACGCACCCCACGATCCCCGACCTCGCTGTGGAGAGTAATGACGGAAGCAGAGGGGATAGGAAGAGTGAAGACCTAAGAGTTTGGATGGCTGTTTCGAAAAGCGTGACCAAGACTGGCCAGACTTCAACTTGGACGTGAGCAGCTAAACAACGCTAGCTAGCATTCCGGAAGAAGAAGAGGAAGAATTATCATAAACCTAGGCCCTCAGTCCACCTTGCACGCCCGTCCACACCACACCACAGACATCACATTAAACATAAAAGCAAGACACATCTTTAACCACACCAAAAAACACAAAAAATCACATTGGAAGACCACTACTTAAAGAACCCGTCTAACGACCGCCAATCGGACTCGCCAAGCCCGTATTCCCCCCCGTCGAGGCTCTCGCCATAACCGGCTTAACATTCGGCACGGGACTAAGCGGATCGCGCTGACTAGAACTCTGGCTCGACGTACCCGAACTCAAAGAACCACTGCCATGACTACCCTTCCTCCCATTGAGCAGATTCGCCGCATGGAACGGATTGCCGAGACCATGGTGCACGGAGGGAGAAGTAAGATCGTCGGTGAAGCCGTCTGTGAAACCGGAGACGTTGGAGAGCATTGATGACGAGCGGCCACGTCCACCACGTAGAGAACCGGGAGTGCTGTGGTTGGGGTTGTAGGTGGGGAACGTGAAGCTTGTGAAAGGGTTCGCGTGAGGAGACATGCTGGTTGTCGTGCCGGGAAGGTGGCCGTCGGGAGTGGCAGGAACGGAAGACGGATGGTGAGGTTGCTGTTGGAGGAGAGCTTCAAAGTGCTGAATTGTCTGCATCATTTGAGCTGTAGCAAGGTGGTGCTCATTTGCGCGGCGCTCGTAGCTGTTGATATTGCTGCGATACTGGCTCTCCACCATCATCCGTTCGTTCAGAAGCGCTTGACGTTCCTGCTCCTTCCGTTGCTTGGCTGTGTAGCCCTCCTTGTTGGCAACGATGAGACGATCATGCTGTTCATTGAGTCTAGTCTGTCGCTGTTGAAGGCGCTCCCTCTTTTGAACGGCGGTTGCAATATCCGACTCAACGCTTCGAACCTGGCGTTCAGTCTCGGCCTTTACATTCTCCAGCTCATTTGAGAAAGCTTCCTTGTTAGCACGCTCCCTTTGCCATTCCCGTTTCTTGACTGCAGCCTCCTGAATCTCCTCATCCGGAACATCTCCGAGGGCATCGATCTTGATAGCGAAATCGGCAGCTGCGTCGTCTGCTTGGCGAATGTTCTGCGTGAACTGAAGAACACGTTGACGCTGGCGTTCATCGCTGCCTCCGGAATTCCCAAGGCGGCTACCTAGGGTATCCACCTCTTTTTTGATAGCAGTGATAGCTGCCTTATGGTCCTTCTTGGTTCGCTTCAGGCGGTTGCGTTGTTCCTGCAGCTGCTGGTCGGCGGCGGCGATCGAGTTTTTTAACGTCGTAGTGGGAGAAGAGGGTCGTAGGGTTTGGTGGGCCGGGGGAGAAGCAACGGAGGCTAGATAGCGTGTGAGTATATGTGAGCTGTACAACTTCGCTGCTATACACACCTAGTTCGGCCACTGGGCTAGAGGAGGTAATCAGGCTCGCCGTGTAGATGACTTCATTGTCTCTGGTCCGGACAAACTCGCAAAAGTAGTTTGAAAGGCCCGTCAGACCGAAGATCTCACCCACCCAGAAACCCGTTACCTCCTCGCCCACATATCCCTCCGGATAGGTCTGTCGAATCCGGGTCGAACTCCAATCGGCGCCGTTGACACGAACGTAGAAAGGTTTTGACTTGTCAATCCCAGATCCGGGACACCCATCCTGCTCCTCCTGCGAGGCATCGTACTCGCCGTCACCAAACAAATTTGCACGAAAAGAAATGTCAGAATGCCCGACTTCTGAAATCCAAACACGGTCGTCTTCCGATCTCCAAATAGCGTTTCCAATGTGATTAGCGTCTTTTGCATTAGCCTCCCCGGCGTCGTTCGCCGCTCGGCTACTCTCCATCTCTTTAAGAACTGTAACTTTTGTACTAGCAAGTGCAGCCCAAAACGGCTGCTGACTGCGGACGTGCGTAGCCTGCTTCCTCTTCCTGCGACTACTACTCGCCTTGTCCTTGTGTGCGTGGACCGCAGGTGATGGTCCTGGAGGACGGCCATCGGTGCTCGAAGAATTAGGTACTTCGGAATTGGAGTCGATAGTGGCGGTAGAAGCGCGCTGGAGGTGGATGCCGGCTTCGGGGTCGGTCTTCTTGCCAGTAGGCAGCGAGGGGGCTGCGTGCGGTCGAGATAGAGATCGCCGAATGATGCGAACAACACCTTGGGCTAGAATGTGGATCCCCAGGAGGCTACGAGACCATCCATGGGGGGTCGAGAAGCTTTCCTGAAAGGTCGGCATACTCGGTGGACTCGACAGAAATTCCAGGCCTCCCCGGGCGAGCCCAGTATAGACAAAGTGGAGGATGTGTTGCCGGAGAGGCCTGAATCTGAAGAGGTGGTTCGAAAGAATGATGAAGAAACAGATGAATATGCTGTTCGTCGTGCCATTCTTACCGGCCGCGGCGCCCCCAAGAGCTATTGCAATGACGGCCTGCGCCAGGTCCAAGAAGAAGTTTTGTACAGGGACCCAAAGCACGAGCCAGAGCAACAGTATGAGGGCATCGGCGAAGACGATTGTGAAGAGAGATGGTGTGCCGCCGGAGCCCTGGAAGATATCGGTAAACGAGGGAAAGGCAGAGAGGGCGGAGAGGGGGGTTCCGGCTTGGGGAGGCACGAAGGTGAGGGTCGCGAAGAGGAACTGCACGATGGTGAGGACGGTGGGGGGAAGCTGGAGGAGGATGATGAGGATGGCGAGGACGTCCCGCAGAGGACAGGACGAGAGAATGGTGGCAGTGACGGTGAGCATGTTGACAGGCGGGGTCTTGCTCCCGCTGGTGCTGGCCCGCGTGAGCGCGCTGGGCGGTGCCGAGTCGAGGCTGTCGTACGCCCGGCAGGCCTCGAGGCCGTCGAGCGAGACGTCTGAGCCCGCGCGCGCGCGCTCGTCGGCGGCGGACGACGCAGTCCCGGCCATGGTGGTGTTGGCTGTCGCTTCGTGGAGGTCGGCGGAAGCACTGGCGGGCTGCGTCATGCCGTCGTCTATTTGGCCTGCAAGAGGCGGCGTCGGCGGCGGGGGCTTCCCATTGGCGTGGGCGTGGCCGTTGAGGGCGGGATTGCTCTTCTGCTTGGAGATGCGCTTGCCAATGGGCTGTGCCAGACCATTCTCATGTCGTCGCTTGTCTTGCGTGTTCGCCTGATTCCGCTTCCCTTTCGCTACCATGTAGAACGGACGGCGGAGAGCGCGGACACCCCGGGTCGACTCGACTGCTGCACAGGACGAGCCAGACTGGAATGGGGACCGGTGCTCGGTGGAAAGGAGTGTCGGTGGTGGAGTTGGGGGGCTGGTCTGGAGGAGAGTGCAAGCTGTCGTCGAAAAGGCCGGCACAGGTACAGGGCCGCCAAGGCCGAATAGCACACCCGACTCTAGTCTGGGTTCCGAGTCACGTTGGATGGCAGATGCGCTACCACGGCTGGAGTGTGCAGACTAGCACCGCCCGAGAAGTGCAGACTGCGGCCGTTTTTGCCCTCGTGTTTCATGTGTCTGGTCCCGCCCGCGTTCCGCCGCCGTCCTCTGCGCTGCGCTCTCGCAATTCACCCAACACCGCACACGACACGCTGACCTGCGTCCACCATACTGCGCCGACCTCGCCTGTATAACGCCCTCCACCCGCAGCCCAGCATGTACCGTCGATCAGATTGCCCGAAAAGGCTCCGGGCTTCAGAGATCGCCCTCGTCAGCTCCGGATCAAGAGCGCACCATGGCCGTCTAGCCAGAAAGCGACCGCGCTTGCCCTCATCGCAGCAGTGCGACTCCCCTCATCCGCTGCCCGCCTCAGATCTCCCCATCTCCTCATCCACATGCATCCCCTCACTGTCTGCCTGCTCACTATCTCGCGCCCATATCTCCGCCCATCAGCATCGCGCAAACATGCATCTGCAAACAAACTTTGCTTCCGGGGACCAATACTGTGCAGCGGCTCCATTTTAGCCCATCTTATTCATTTCTGCGCGCCGGGTTCCCCCTGAGTAAGACGTTCGTTTTTTCTGCACGCCTGGGACCGCCAGCGAATCGTCGGCTAGCACACGCTCGCCGGAGCAACACCGCACACCGCACCGCTCACATGCCTGCAGCTACACGCTGCAAACGGAATTCTGCCACCCGCCGCCTTGCGCGGAGCTTTCCAATGTTGACGCAGACTCAAAGCCGTCACCAAGCGTGGTGCGAACGGTGCAATATACATCAATATCTGCATTCCCGTGCGGTTAGGAGATCCCTCGGCTCTGCCCCGCTCGGAGCTTTTCCACACCTTAGCCTGGTATTTCCGCCCTCCATCGACTGCATCCGCCCCTCCATGACGGCCACTAGGCCAATGGCATTCATTGTGACGTGCGATTAGGAATTTTGAGTAGGTCACGCGTTAACGGGCGTGCAGATCGCTAGAGTCTACCGCCGCTGCCTCTGCTATCGATCACAAAGTGCGAAGATGCGAGCGTGGGTGTTTAGAGAAGCTTTACGGATTCGTCGCACTGCCAAAGTCCTCCTTAGCATCCGGCCGGTCCCAGCTGCTCTTTTCTAGGTGGTGCACCCGGCTGAGGAGGTCAAGGACCTTATTCCCGTACGTCTGCTTGGCCTGCTCCTGCAGATCGTACGTTTCCTGCAGCTTCTTCACCATGAATGGCTTCATTGCCGACTTGCGTGCTTGCCTGTAGTCGTACACCGCTATATCCTCGACACACCTTGCTGCCGGCCGACGGTGCAACTCCGACAATATGAGGACGTCGAGAATAAAGTGATCGGAGTCTGACTTGGGCTTGTCCTTTAGCTTATGCAACACCGTTACTCGGTCGGGGTAGGTCATGGGCTTGGAGCAAGTCAGCAACGCGCCCTATAGATGCAGCTCAGCTATCCTGGTGGAGCACATCTTCGGCAGATGCGCAATAGGTAAGCCGGGGACAGCGCTTCAAACAGACGAATGGATGATGTTGGAACGTACAAACTTATAGTCTGTTCGGATACTCCGCAGTATCAATCCTATCCCATTGGGTGTCATCAGCTCTTTCCACTCGGCCTTGTGATCGGCATCAGCGGCAGCGAAATTCAACGCCCAGTTCACCCGGGCACTTTCGGCATAGCGATTGTACACTACGTTGTTGACATGCCCTAGCACAGTCAATGTTTGCTCCGCACCTGGCGGTCTAGATCAATTGAGTTACCCTTGGAGGCATTAGCTTTCCGCATTCACCCTGTAGGAAGACGCTTCCGTCGAGTTTGTCTCACCATGCTATCCTATACAACCAGACAGTCTGGATTAGCCATTGCACAGCAGTATTGGACGGAGAGGGGCTGACCATCTCTCCCCATACGACCTCCTGCCGGTAGAGGCCCATACGCCCCTTCCCAGTGAGGAAGCCTTCGCTGCCCGCCAGCAGGTCTCTCCAACTCTTGGTGACTTCTTCCAGAATACCACCAGCGATCCTCATTTGCTCGGGATTGAGTCCAAACTGTATGCACCGGCCAATGCGTGACTTGAGATCTGAGAGCCATCGAGGGCTTAGCGACGCAGTTGTGGCTTGATTGTTGCCCGGAGCGGTCGATTGGAATCGCGCGAGATGTGGGATACGTTGGGCGGCCGGAAGAAGTGAGCGGTGCGGCGAGGACAACACCGCGGGACGCGAAAGAACGCGCATGGTGTCTTCGCAGATTCTAGGTTTCTAGGGAGTGGAAGTATCCAACGACGATGGTTAGAATGTTTGTACTCCGTACGCTGGCTGGAGCGGCATTAGACGAAGTGTCAACGTCGAGGTGCGTAGCTTCCATAAACACTACGTCAAGGATTGGCCCGAGCTCCCACCCTTCCCCCACCGGCGGCAAGTCAACTCAACATCCATACATCTGCAACCACACTGTCACACTGTCAACCCGGAATATTGGTCCTCCTCGTACAAAGGGCCCTTGCAAGTCTCGGCTGTTTCCTGTTCAGCCATGGTTTTCACAAATCCAGCGCTTCGCCATCAGGTCATTCAAATATACAAACGTATGACGAGCAATCTTTCCCAATGTTTCCAAACGCAATGGCTGACAATACGCAGAATTGCTATTCATGGGACGAGAGTATCCGCTAGGTTATGATTACTACAGGACACGACTGCACAAGGCGTTTGCCAGTCAACAGCACCTAACAGATGAGGAGCAAATCAAGAAAGGGATCGCAAGGGCTGAATTTGTCAAGAAAGGTGTGAAAAAAGAGTAGTTCATTGGGCACGTTGAGCTGACTACTGTTGCCCAGAAATTGAAGCATTGTACGAACAACGCTGTGACCTTGTATGATTCCAAATCATCCCCTAACGCCAACCACAGGTACTTCCTCAAGCGATATCGTACCCTGCGCCAGCGCTACGAAAAACCGTAATATATGCGTGGCCTTCAAAAGTCAAATTTCAATCATCGGCTGTGATCGAGGGATATCTCAAACGAAACAGTACGCAAACATTCAGACCTTGTGACACCACCAAACACCAATCTCGAGACATTCTCCACTAGAAGCTCCTTTCTGCTCCAGGAGATTCGACATCATCCACCCCCACCACCGCTGCCACTCTTCCTGGTTCTTCCCGCTGACCTCCTTCAGCAAGGGCTCCAAGCTCTCAATCATCTGGATGACTACTAGCAACGCGGTATATCTCAGCGCTGCTTGCTCTTCAGTGAGGGTTGCGCTCTCCAGCGTGTGAAGTCCCTTCTTGCCCCGCGCAGCTTCGCTTCCACGGCGTTTGGCTTGCTGCTTGTCCGTTGCAGTTTCACGCTCCCAGCGCAACTCGCCCAGCGGTATCGCCACCCTCCGATTCTCTACGTCGCGCAACGTTTCGGTCTCCTGCAGCAACATCTGGGATATACGCGCGCAGGGTGTGGGCGACAGCTTTCTCTTGTCTAAGGCCTCCTGAATCCAAGTGTTGGAGTCCTTCAGAAACTTGTTGTGGACTTCTGTAAATGGTGTCATCGGAGATATCAAGAAGGTTCCTGTCGACACGGCGCAAGCGTGTTCGTGCTTGTTCATGCCCGGCGGTGGAGGCGGATGTGGCAAGATGGATCGAATGATGTGGTCGGTCTCCCAGATCTCCAACGTACCCCCAGACTTCAGTATACGCGCCGCTTCATCGAGTATTCTTTGCGTCGGCGAGCCGATCGGGACCACCATACTCAGATCCTTCATCACAACAATATCAAACTCTCTGTCGTCGAAAGGCAAGGGCACCTTGCGCAAGTCGTGCTGCATGAATTTCCAGTCTATGCCCTGCTTCCGCAAGTCCCCCGCGATGGGGACAATGTCTAACCCTGTGAATTGCACATCGTCGAATCCCAAACCGCTCAGATAGTCGTGGCACAGCGACGACCAGTATCCAGTCCCACAAGCGATCTCCAAGACCTTCTGAGGCGGCCGTTGTTTCTTAGGACTCGACCCTAGGGCGCGACCGAACGCGGACGTTGCGAGGAGCGTGTGTAAGTTTTGTCGTTGGAGCTCGGGGAGGTCGCACGGCAGCGGGTAGGGTAGATCGCGAAGGTATCGCCGGCCATGGCGCAGGACGAAGGGGTTGGACTGTGCGCCGCCATCGTCCGCTTTCGTGCTCTGCGTAGAAACGCTCGAAATCGAGCCCCGCGCAGGATCCATCGGAGCTCCGTGCGGCGTTGCACCTGAAGTCGCGCTCGAAGCGGATATTGTTCGTCCGAGGGCGTCAGTCGTGGTGAAGTCCCATTGCTTCGCCTCTGCAGTCTTGGGACGAATGGGCGTAGCGCCGCCGGTATAACGATACTGCGTTTCAGGTCAGACAGAGCACGTCTTCAGACAGCTTGACAGTCCAGGAGGAGCGGCCCACCATCATCCATTCGGCCATTTGGGACCCTTGCCCGATGCTTCCTAGCGTCGAGCCCGATATTGGCCTTTCCTAAGTGAGCACGTGAATGTGGAGTCGGGATATCGGGGAGCGAACAGATATGAGGCACTGCGCGGCGGGACGTGGGCGCTGGCGGGTCAGCGGCCAGAAAGGTAGATGGACATGGCAATATCAGGACAGCTTGCACCACAGCCTGGCTGTATTAGAGGTTGTTAGGCGCGCTTTGAGGGAGCAGGTGAACAGCTTTTAAGGTGTGTGTCTAGAACTACAACCGAGGATTTGACGCACCCATCTCCAATCACGAGAGAGGGGGGCCACTCCTCCCCCAGATTCTCAATAATTTGCAGGGCAAATAAGCCCGCCTTGGGCAGCGTGGCAGCTCTGGCGCAGAGAAGTGGCGTTTCGTGTCTGCAAACGCGGACACATCCGCTGGGGTTGGCCCAGTGCCAGCATTTGGCGAGCAGGGACGGCGAGACAGACGCCTGACTAAGACAGCACTTCCAAGTACGTGAATTTGCCATCACGCAAGATGATGCAAGTGAACAGACACGGTGAATGAATGGCTTTCCCAGACAAACATGGATTGATTGCGTGCGCGATGCTCAATCGTCCATGAAAGGTGGAGGCCGTCTCGATCCAGCCTGGTCTGCGCACGTGATGCGGGAGAAGCCGTGCACACCTCGTCGTACAGTGACCGAAGAGCTTCATGGGCAGCTTTACCATTGCTACTTTCTCTATTTTTCCCCGCGCTCCACTTGGGACGGCATCAGTCCAGCCACACGCAATTCAGACTGCTTGAATAGCCGCGCTATTTCGGCCTCTCGAGTGGTGTACGTGCGCGCCTTCGACCCGCTTCTGCTGTCGTCCATTTCCGCTTCAAGAACCAACCTCCCCACACACAGCTACTGACGCAGTGAATACAGGCGCAAGATTATCTATACGCCTCCGCAACGCCCGACGCTCTCTCGATCGCGATCACGCCGTGCGTCACGTCCACACTCGTTCGCCCGCGCCTCTCACGACTGCATAGCTCGCAACCCCGACCGCCGCCGCAGTACATGCCCTCCGCCGAAAGGGCCTGCCAGCGCAGCATATGACGGCGTGTTGTACACTTGCCCATGTTAGGACGAAGAAAAGCGCGTACCCGAACCCTCCCACCGACCTGATACAAGCCCTTCGCGCTCCAACCCCGGGCTTCCACCACCGCCCATCGCGGCCCCGGGGTCTCTTCCATACCTTTTCGCCGCCGCCCGTAGATGGCCGATTACGCGGCCTACCAGCGGGGAGCCGGCTCAACCTTCTACCCACAGCAACACGCGCAGAACAGCCTCCACCAACGCAGCCTCCCTGGCCGTGTGCGGTCGCCAGCGACTAGCGCCCGGATACCTTTTAGTAATTCCGATACGCCGTCGCCGTCGCGCTCTCCCGGGCCGCAGTCGCCGCAACAGTTTGGCATGTACAACAACCCAGGCCACGGCCACCAAGGCCATAATGTCATGATGAATGGCGGGGCGAACCACCGGGGATTTGCGATGCAGATGAATCTGGGCAAGCCGTTCCAACACAATCAGAATCACCAGCAGCACGGACATGGCCACCAGCAACACCAAGAGCACACCGGGGCGGGCCACGGCGGGCAATACAACCACCAGCATAACGTTTCAAGCGGCGGAATCTCGAATGTTCAACCTCACTTTGCGCCAGGCCATTTGCAAAACGGAACACCAGGGAGCGTGCACAGTGGGCTTAACAAACCGCCGAACGAGCACTGGGCAGAACAGCTGCAGCTAGTGCAGCGAGCGCGGGAAATGACACAATCTCATTCGCATGCGAGGACGCATCCCAGCGTGAACAAGAGCGTAGTCGCTGGTACATCGAACGGCATACAGAAAGAGTCGGAAAAGGAAGAGAGAAATCGGCCCGCCGGACAATCGATCCAAGATGCTAAGGAAAATCACATCTGGACAATCCTTGACTTTGGCGGCCAAAACCTTAAAACTCTTACGCCAGCTTTGTTTCAGTACACCTTTCTTACCAAGCTCTACCTTAACTGCAATAAGCTAACCACCATCCCCGAGGGTATCGGAAAGCTAAGGCACCTCACGCACCTCGATGTATCGCTCAACGAATTGCGGTCTCTCCCCCAAGAGATCGGAATGTTGGTCGGCCTGAAACAGCTCCTGCTCTTTGACAACCAGCTTGAGTACTTGCCATCTGAACTTGGCTCCCTCTATCAGCTAGAAATGCTCGGTATCGAAGGCAATCCAATTCCGGACGAGCTAAAGTCGATAATTGTGGAACACGGCACCTCGGAGCTCATCAAGCACTTCCGGGAGAACGCTCCAGGTATGATATGAGCATTATGATGAATGTTGAGATGCTAACTTGACTAGGCCCTGATGCGCCCCGTGAACGAGACTGGGTAGTACTGGACGAGGTAGCAGATCCTAATCAAGAAACCGTCACCGCCCTTAGCTACAACATTCTCTGCGATAAATACTGCACCCAGTCACAGTACGGATATACTCCAAGCGGAGCATTAGCTTGGGAACACCGAAGAGAGACCATCCTTGCAGAATTGCGAGAACGGAACGCCGATATCGTCTGCTTACAGGAGATTGATCAAGATAGCTTCAACGACTACTTCCGCCCAGAGCTAGCCATCAATGATTACAAGGGCATCTTCTGGTCAAAGACGAGAGCGAGGACTATGACTGAAAAGGATGCGAAGCTTGTAGATGGGTGTGCAATCTTCTACAAGAACAGCAAGTGAGTGTTCATCGTCCAGGAACCATTGAAGTGATGCTCACTACCATAGGTACATCATACTCGACAAGCAACTGATTGATTTCGCGAACACTGCCATCAACAGGCCCGATATGAAGGGCGAGCACGACATCTTTAACCGCGTTATGCCCCGAGATGACATCGCAGTCGTTGCCTTCCTAGAAAACCGTGCAACGGGCTCGAGACTTATTGTCGGCAATGTGCACGTCTTCTGGAATCCTGCATTCACGGATGTCAAGCTAGTGCAAGTTGCGATTCTCATGGAGGGGATTACAAAGTTTGCCAACAAGTGGGCGAAATTCCCTCCTTGCACTGACAAGGAAATGTTCCGGTTCGCGAATGGCGATAGCGAAGATGGAAAAGCAACGCCGGATAAGTCGCAAGTGCCTGGCATTTCCATGGAGTACCCAGATGGTTCTCAAATACCTTTGCTGCTCTGCGGTGATTTCAACTCGCTTCCCGATTCTGGCATCTACGACCTCATTGTAAAGGGCAATATCTCAAATGCACACGCAGACCTCGGCAGTCGAAAGTACGGCAACTTCACAAGAGATGGCATTTCCCATCCATTCAGCCTCAAATCGAGCTATTCACCGATTGGCGAGATGGCCTTCACCAACTACACGCCCAATTTCCAAGGCGTGCTGGATTACATCTGGTACTCGACCAACACGCTGCAAGTGGTGGGTCTGCTTGGAGACATTGACAAGGAATACCTCAAGCGTGTGCCCGGCTTCCCCAACTACCACTTCCCCAGTGACCACGTGGCCCTGCTCGCACAATACACTGTCAAGAGCCGGAAAGAAAAGAAGGTGGTTACTGAGCCCGATTTTGGACAAGGGCGGGATCGGGATAGGAACCGGTCCTAGGACGATGGCTCCAACCCCAACGATGCTCACGACGTCCCTGTCTAGTTGTTTTCCGCCGATATCTGCTTGGAAAGGAACCCTGTCAATAGGCGCGTTTGTGGGAGTTATTTTCGTCGTATTTGGGCGTCATTAGTCGGTGTTTGGTTGTTCTCTATATTGCGCGTACCCTGGTTCTGGTTTCTGGGATCTGTGTCGGGTTATGGGTTGTGGGTTGGTGGTGAGGCGATGAACTGGTGGTAGGAGAAGGCTGGCGGGCTTTTAGGTCAGTAAACACATGAACAGGAATCTCACATCCATGTTTGTTCGTACGCGCGCGGTTGTGGTGTTTGGCGGCGGCGGTATGCGTTTTGGTCCTTGTTCCTTCATTTCATGTATGTGTGTCTGTTTTTGGTTTCTTGGATTGTATGAAGTAGGTAGTCCTTTGATAAAGTAGTGCAAATCCCTTTCTCGGCTTGAGATTGGGTTGACTGTGCTCCTTTCAGCTTGGTTGTCGCGGTGTGAGAGTCGGGTGGTACCAACAAGCTCGTGGTCGCCTTGACTGGCACTGTGCAAAGTACAACCCGACGTCCGGTCAAGGCGCTGTGCGTGATATCGGACATGTGAATTGAAATCGTCATGCGCCCGCTTTCTGAGACCGAACGCTTGTAGTCTCACCCCTCGCTTGCGAGTCGGCTAGTTCCACGTGCTATGCCCAGACTCACCTTCGTCATCCCCCAACAGTAACTATCCGCACCTACGAACCCCCTTGCTAATCCACCCGCCCGCACCTTACTACGCTTCTTCGAGATCCCACAAAGACCTCGCACACCATGGCAGCTCCCGCACCGAAAGAGCTCTCGCTCGACCCCAAGTACGATGACTACGATTATCCCATCACCGCCCCGACACCGCAGAACGGACACGCTGGGTACACAACGGCCGAGCAGGATGCTCAGGTCTTTCAGCTAAGGACTTTGCTGGAGCAGGCCGGGTATACAAAGAATATGGATACTTTGACGCTGGTAGGTGCTGCATGGAGGTAGGGGTTGGCTTGCGTGGGGAGGGCTAATTTATTTGTGTAGCTGCGGTTCTTGCGCGCGCGAAAGTTCAATGTTGAACTGTCGAAGCAGATGTGAGTATATGGATACAGACGAGTGAGGGGCGAGAACAGGAAGTGGGTGTTGACGGTTGCAGGTTCATCGACTGCGAGAAGTGGCGGGCATCGTATGGGGATGTTGGTGTCGAAGAGCTCGTCCGCACCTTTGACTACAAGGAGCGGCCTGAGATCTTCAAATACTACCCACAGTACTACCACAAGACGGATAAGGTGCGTCTGCCGCAATTTTCTCCATTTGCCTACTCTCCTGTCCCTATGCATCCTCCCTATCAAGGCACTAACAATCCCAGGACGGCCGCCCCGTCTACATCGAGCAGTTGGGCAACGTCGACCTGACCGCCATGGCCAAAATCACCTCGCAAGAGCGCATGGTCCAAAACCTCGTCTGCGAATACGAAAAAATGGCCGACCCCCGCCTGCCCGCCTGCTCGCGCAAATCAGGCTACCTCCTCGAAACCTCGTGCACAATCATGGACCTCAAGG
This sequence comes from Lentithecium fluviatile CBS 122367, assembly GCA_010405425.1. Lineage (NCBI taxonomy): Eukaryota > Fungi > Ascomycota > Dothideomycetes > Pleosporales > Lentitheciaceae > Lentithecium > Lentithecium fluviatile. The sequence goes on along the minus strand of MU005578.1, from coordinate 133,323 downwards.
GCGTCGGCATTGCCAAGGCTACCTCCGTCTACGGCTACCTGCAGTCCGTGTCCGCTATCTCGCAGAACTACTATCCCGAGCGCCTGGGGAAGCTGTACGTCATCAACGCGCCCTGGGGCTTCTCCGGTGTCTTCAGCGTCGTGAAGCGGTTTTTGGACCCCGTCACCGTCAACAAGATTCATATTTTGGGCAGCGGGTATCAGAAGGAGCTGCTGGAGCAGGTTCCCGCGGAGAACCTGCCCAAGACGTTCGGCGGGCAGTGCGATTGTCCTGGTGGCTGCGAATTGAGCGATGCGGGACCTTGGGATGATGCGCAGTGGGTCAAGCCGCCCAAGTGGGCAAAGAAGGAGGAGAAGAACGTGATTGATAATACGCAGCAGCCGGCGCCGACCGAGGGTGGTGCTGCACCTGCTCCACCCGCGCCCGCGGCCACCGAGCCTGCGGCTGCGCCGGCTGCTGCTCCGAATACGCAGGCAGCGACCTAAGCGGTTCGCTTCGAGCATTGAGGCTTTGGGAGCCGACGGATATGGCCTGTAATGGGCAATGTAGAGGGCGTTGGCATCGTGGTGGTGACGACTCGCTGTTCATCTCTTTTTCCTCGCGAACATAGACATCTGTGGTGAGTAACCACCGAACCCACGGAAGGCGGAAAATCAAGCGCATTGGAAGCTCTCGGGTTTGGGTCGTAGTCTTAGATACAAAGTGGCCTATCCTTATACCCTTTTTGAGCCTTTCCTTGTTCGATGCCGTCATTCTTTGTCGGAGGGAAGAAGCCATATGGCTGGCGAGTGGCTTTTCTTTGTGTTCATTCCATCGTGTCTTGTTCTCCCGCCCCAGAACTTCTTCCGAGTCTGCTACACCACATTTTTGTTCCATCTGATTGAGTCACCATATTCACACATCTGGGAGGTATTCATCTCGCAGCCGAAAGTTCAGGATACCAACACAGCACAGCATCACACGAGAAGTCGGCAGGCAAACGCGCATACATCTACCCACACTCCTCGACTCATTCAAAATGCAATCGCAACCGGTCACTATGCAACCCCTATCCCCTGACATCCCCTCTTCTTTCCTCCCCATCACTTCGACGCATCCCTCCCCAACTCTCAGCATCACCCTTCCTTTTATCCTCCTCGGCCGCCGCGGGTTGAACGAGCAGTGGGATCAGGGGCCTGGGCGACATTTGAACAGGCTTAAGATTGTGAGGAATGCGCTGAGGAAGTTTGGGGGCGGGATCGTGGCTGAGGTGTGGGTGCCAGGGGTATATGAGGAGGGGGAGGGTGGGGAGGTTAGAGCTGTGTACGGGAAAGAGGAGTATGAACGGGAGAACGAGATGGCGAGGCGGCACAAAGTTGAGAAACAGGGTGCCTGGCAGCAGAAAGAGACGCAACGTCGTCGGAAATTGGAAGACTCTGGGTGCTGGATTTTGCAACATACACTGCATACCGAGGACACCCCGATGGCGGCGGGTCTTCTCTCAGACGCAGAGAAATCCTGGCTTGGCGGTCAAGTCTGGACTCTCCCGTTTTCATTGCAGAGGTTTGGTGTTGGAGTGGAGTGGATGAATACCTTCGAGCGAGAGATCGATAAGGTCATGCATGTTTTGGGGGAGAAGGTCGGCGCGGTGCATCCCAAGTACGGAATGTGTTTCCGAATCGTTAATGGAGAGTGCTGTTGGCCCCGTGTTTCCTTTCAGCCTGGGGAGAAAGGGACGAGCTGGGATGAGACCACGGTGGGAAATGTGGTGAGCCTGCATACGGCGCTGGAGCGGGAGTTGCTGGTTTTTGCGACGCCGACTTTCTTGATGGGAAATTGGATGTTATCGAGGTTTCTGACGCAGAGGGCTGTGAAGGATTTGCGGAGGGAGAGGAAGAGGCGATTGAATGAGCTTACGGGAGGTGCTGGTGCGGGGAAGGTAAAGAGGGAGAGAAGGGGGATGCATGAAAAAGAGAAGGAGATTCGGAGATGGCGCAGGGAGTTAGAGGGTGAGGATGAATGGGTTAGGGGAAGGGAGAAGGTACGAGGGAGGGAGGGTAGGGGATGGTGGGAAGAGATTGATCAAGGGGAGATGAGGGGCCTTGTGGAGGACATTGTGGGGTATAAAGAGGGGCTAGTGCTTAGGTTCGAGCGCGAAGTCGAGTGGGAAGAGGGGGAAGGTCCGACGGACGTGAGTGGAGACGAGAGCGGTGGAGAAGATGAAGACGACGTTCCATCCAATCCCGGCGACAACGTTATATCCACCTCACCACGGCGAACATCTCTCCCGCCGACACCCACCCCAGCGCCACCCCAGGCACCCGTAACAACGATCTCATTCGCCATCCCCCGCCTCACCATCTCCCTCGCCCCCTCGCCCCTAATCGCATACGCAACCCTCCTATCCAAACTCCTCCTCTTCGTCCACCGCAACACCGAAGACGCGGTGAAAGAAGCCGTTAAGAGCACACGCGAGGCGAGCGAGGAATACGATGAGTCGCCGCGCGAGACGCTTCGGAGGATCGCGAAATTAGTAGGCGTGGAAGAGGAGTATGTTAGGATTTGGGAGACAGGCATGGAGCGGTTCTGGGACGGGGACCCTGCTTTCCATTCGGAATCCAGGAACGAGAGGAATGTCGAGCTCGAACGGCTTCTAAAAGACTATGGCGAGGGCTCTGAGCCACCGGCTCTTGAACCTCTACCCTTTTCCTTGCCCAAGGTATCTTCGATACCGAATATGATTAAGGCCAAGAAAGACGATCCGTTCGCACCAATTATGACGCATATAGAGGAATTTTGGGAGAAGGAGAAAGAGTACATGCCTAGGTTTCTCAAGCGGTACGAAAGGGCTGATGGGTTCTTGGCCCCGCTGAAGACGAAGGTTTATGCGTTGATGGAGGCGGAGGAGGAGAGGAGGCGAGTGAAGAGGGAAGGTGGGGACGTGAGAGGTTGGCTGGAAGGATTGGGGCTTGAGAGTGCGGAGAGGGATGAAGATCCCGATGAGGGGAATGGGAGTGATGAAGATGAAGACGACTCGTTGTATGGAGATAGATAGATTGCATCCAAAACAAGAAAATGCGATGAGATCAGATAAACGCCCCAAAAATGACGAATGGAAAGTCAAGCGCAGTCAGTCCACCAGACTTCACCCCACCTTCTCGCCTCCTTCGCTCCCTTCTCAATATATCATCTCCATTCCTGCACACAGAACCAAGACTAGAACCGTACAGTCACCTACCCATGAACAAATACCCACAAGCCTCCGTTTCAACATGCTCATAATAGACCCTACACCTAACACCCCGCCAGGGCTTACAACTCTCCCATTTCCTCGCAGTTCCCCTCTTCCTACCCAACATTGTTCCCTTACCTTCCCCATCCCCATCCCTGCCACCATCCCGACCTTCCTCATTCCTCACAACAAGCCCCACCCTCTCGTCCCCCCAACTCGCCCCCCCCCCCCCCCCCCCCCCCCCCCCCCCCCCCCCCCCCCCCCCCCCCCCCCCCCCCCCCCCCCCCCCCCCCCCCCCCCCCCACGCACCAAGCACACCAAACACAACAACACTCATCGCACGCGACTGCCCCAAACCTCGGCGGCAGTAAAACGCGATAAATATCACAGGCGCGGGTCGCATGCCACGAGTCCGGACACCACATTCTGAGCCGATGGCGCTGCATAGCCTACTCGCAGGGTTTCTTGAGGCGGACGCAGAGATCGCGGAGGAAGCCTGCGTGCCAGCGATCCGTGTGCCTCCTCAGCAATTAGTCCGTTTTCTTGAACGCGAAGAGGTCGAGCATGAGTTCGCAGATTTTGGCGCTCTCGCTGATTTGCTCGTACAAGATGCGTGTATCCGACGGCGTAAGCACGCTGTTCGTACTATCCGCCAAATCACTGATCAGATCCACGATATAGTTCCTCAAGCTCTCAAAGCAAAACCTATCCGCGAGGGTGTACAAATGCAGCAGTGTGTAATACGCGGGTTTCCCATCTTTGAACGGTGGCGGCGAGAGGGCACCTATGTACAGCCAAGAAACGAGCAGTCCAAAGATGGCAATACTCACGTCTTCGAGCTTGCTAGTTTGGGCGGTGGACTCAAGGAAGGGGCCGGTGAGGGCGGCGCGGAAGTAGGGCGATTGTTGGGTTAGGAGGGTGGTGTGGAGGAAGCAATTTGGTTTGTTTGAGGCCGACGAGGAGTTCGGCGGTGGCGGTGAAGGAGTCGGCGTTTGCTCTATAACGAGGTGTTGTTAGCAACTATGATAATCAGGACAGACGGGAGAGTGGAGATGGCAGTGCCAAAAGCACATCGCAATGCCAAATGGTTGGGTATTCATCCCTACCCCTTGCGTTCTACGTACCTCAGAGACCCAGCCCTCGTCCCCGTCGACGTATAAGGTGGCGACAACGTAGCCGGGGTCGAAAGGCCCGAAGAAGACCTGGAATGCTGCCCACCGGGTTCTCGTCGCGTGTCATGCCGATTTTGCGCAGAAGACTTTCCACTGTCTCAATGCTCATCCGCGCTTTTCAACGCTTCTCTCAAAATCTTCCAAAAGAATGATGGTAGCGTAATGAGTGTACCGCAAAACGTGCTCACGAGCCAAAAACCTGGTGGTGGCGGAAGAGAAGCCATCGTCTTCATAAGATGCCTACAAATACCGCATCCGCAAGCGTCAACAAGCGAGCTTCTTTCAACAAACCCCTTCCGAAAAGAGAGACTGAGGAATGAATCTCAACTGTACACGCCGATCCCGTTTTCTGGTCCAGTGTTTGAGACCCAGCGTGGCGGACGCGTGCAGCTGCGTCCTTGACAATCCTTTGTCTCCTCGCAAGCAAACACAGTTCCGGATCCGACAAGCAAAACCAGCGCACGACCACCAAACGCGATGCAATCCCAACACAGCGAAAAGCAGAAACACATGCAAAGTTTGTCATATGAGAATTGTTGAAAGTTTTTGGCAGATTACTGAGGATGCTAAAGCGAACGCCTACGAAAGTGACGCAGGGGACCCTTCCGGGAACTTACCATCAGCTAACCACCGCCGCCAATCCGATTTTGTGAACAGTGTGTTAAAGTGATCCCTAGTAAATCAGATCCGCTTGCTTTGCATCGCTGCTGTTCCGTGGGAACGGTCGTGAGGTGAAGTAAGGAAACGTCCGTAGAATACAATCGGAAAACCGAGAGAAAGATCCAGAAACCACCTACGCCAGTGCTACCGAATGCATCATAAGTCTGGAAGAGCGACTGACAGACCGAACTAAGCTTTCGCAATTGGCAAGTAGTGCCGTGTGCTCAGATCCGGTGTTTCTCGGATTCTATTATATTAGCCGACCAAAGTATGCCTAGTGTTGGCGCTGCGCCTCACCGAGTCGTGAATACAGCATGTACAGAGCCATCTGATTGCATTCTTGGGTACCAGTAATGGTGACCAATCGCTCGTTGCTGTTGTCGGTAGGTTCGTTGATCTTGATGACGCTGCCGCTCAATTGTCGTATCTCGTTGATCTTCGCACCACCCTTACCGATGATGGCCCCGACCATGTCGTTTGGAATGTAGATTTGTTGTGTGAGTGGCTATAAGAATTAGCAAGTATTCATTGAAAGGACGGCATCATATCAGGTCTTGTGCATGTTGTTAACGAAAGCTTACAACACAATCGGAGTGCCTCCGCTTCGGCTAATCCAAAGTACTCGACTAGATCTCGACGTTGGAGAACAACTCACCTGACCTGGCATCTGTACCGGCGGCTGGTTAGGAGCTGCGCCATGTGCGACCGGTGCGGCGGCATGGTGTCCCCCATAAGGAGCCTGCTGCGGGCCGGGACCACCGTAATGGGCACGACTAGGCGAACCGGCACCGTAAGGCATGTTCGGCTGTCCGTATGCCTGCTGGGGTTGCTGCTGCATGTACGGCTGTGCGTGCTGTCCATGCACTGGAGTACGCTGTGCCGGATTGCTGACATGGCGACGATAGTTGTCGGGGTAAGCATACTGGCCTCCAGCGGGCTGAGGAACATATGGCTGGACAGACATGCCGCCGGGGATCACGTTCGCTGCCGTACCGCTCCGGGTGGCATACTGGGACGCAGCAGGACCACCGAAGCGCTCCGTCAGCTGCTCACACAGCGTCTGAGCAACGTAATACACGGCGATGTGGACCGCATCCGCTACACCAAGTACCACGAGCGAGCGCTCACCAGAGTTGGGTAGCATGGTATCTGAAGCGTTCAGCTTGGCGTTGGACGCCTCCTGGATCTCTCGAATGCGGACACCAGCCTTGCCAATGATGGAGCCGATGAGGATGTGCGGGATTAGCAAGCGCATAGGGTAGGACTTGGAAGTGGACGTGGAAGGAGTCTCGAGGTCCTCTTGATTGAGAGTACGCACGATGAGGCCAAACGCCTATTTAAGTTAGCAATGGATTTTGGAGGGCACACGTCGCCATCGTAGCTTACCTTGGAGACCGCATCCACTTGGCCACTGACAGTCAAGATACGCTCAACAGCGCCGCGCGAATAGTCGCTGACGGTGCACTTTGCGCCGGAGAGACGTCGGATCTGGGTCACGTTCTCGCCGCCCTTGCCGATGATGGTGGCAGCCTCGCTGGTACCAATGCATGCGCGCAGGTGAAGCCAGTTGGTCTCGTCTTGATGCTGTGCATGAGAGGAAGGACGGCCGTTGGCGCCGGACGTGGACTGAATGGGCTGCGTATCGAGCGGCAGGTTGAACGCCGGCGGCGCATCTGGGACAACGGTGTCGGCTTGGGGCTCATCAGCACCGTTCTGCGAGACCGGAGCATCATCGACGGTCAAATCGGGCTTGACATCTTCCGACTTGACATTGTCTGAAGCAATTCCCTCGCCCTTGACAGGTAGCGCAGTGTCGATGTCCTCAGGCTCGTCCTTCACCATCTTGTCTAGAGCTGGGCGCTTGGCATCCGGCTGGTCGTTCGGACCGGCGGGCGAAGACGGCTCCTCAAGGGGGCGCTTGGTCGACGAAGCTGCGATGGTCGGGGAGGCAGACATGTTTCCTGTCCGTTGGATCTTGGCACGCGTTTATGCAGTTCTTCACGGCCCAGGCAAGTGCTCAAGCGAAGAGCTGAGTTTGAAAGAATTTATTCGGTTTTTGACCACGTTACGTACAGCGGGGGGCTGCGAAGGAAAACGGGCTGGTGCTGGCGGTGGAGAGAGGACTGCGACTGTGCGGGGAGGGCGAGAGGCAGGGTCGACGAGCTGGGGTGGGTGTGGAGCGGGTTGGAGCGTTAGGTGGTGGTGGTGGAGGATCGGAGAAGCGACGTCTCGAAGAGCGAGATGCCGCCGGTGCAGTGCAGGAGGTGCGAGAGTGCCGGAGGGAGTGTGAGTGCGCAGTGCTGGAGGCTTCGAGAAGAAGAAATTGGCCCAAGTAATGAAAGCTGCGCTTCTCAAACCTTTTGAGCGAAGCAAGCCGGCGTCTCAGATCTGAAGGCAGGCTCGGTCGCGCGAAATTGCTCGATGCCGCGAGTAAACAGCGAGCCAGGGAGCAGCTGAGGATGGGTTGAGGAGGGGCTATGAGTGAAAGAGAGTGAGTGCGAGGGCGTGAGGAGAAGGCGCGAGGTCGTCGTGGAGGTCCCTTTAGTGCGAGTTTTAGGGCTTGGCGGGGTGTCACGTGACGCTTGCTGCCTCACGCGCCTGTGCAAGGCTTCGCCATCACCGAGGGTAGACCGTTATACTTGTAGTCCACGCATTGTAGCTCGCATAATCGCGCATTACGCAAGCTTTGTCAGACAGTTAGGAGAACGTCGTGGTGTCTCGGTCCGGCTTTCCCTGAACAGCAACTCGTCTCGCTCCCCTCGCGCCGACAACAACCGTGAATACGATTAGTCGCGTAGCTACGATGGCACAGGCACACGATCAAAATATTGCTCGCATCCGGAAGTATGTTGCAGACGCGCGCGAGATCCAAGACGACCTCATGGACTTCGACGCGTCTGGCACCGAGGCGCGTCTGGAGCAGACCGTGAGAGAACTGCGAGGACGCGTCCAAGAGCAACGGGCTGCGCTGGAGAAGGTATGCGGACCCAGACAATTTGTGAGCGCTGGACTAATACAGGCAGTTGCGTCGCGCGTCAAAGATCGACATTGAGCAAGTCGCATATGCCTCTGACGAACCACGAGAAAAGCTCAAACAAATACTGGCCGTCAAGGAAGCGTACGACCAACTCACACCAACTACGACGTATCTCCCGCCCAAGGGCTCGATTCTTCCGGCGCTTCTAGCTGCTCGCACTCTCCAGCAGAACATCCAAGCGAGCAAAGAAGCGATAGCCAGCACTCAAGAACAGATTGCGAAACAGGAACATGCACTCCGACGCGAAGAAGAGAATCTGCATGATGCAAGACTCATCACCAAAGCCATGGAAAGCCGTATCGCGAGACTACGCGCTCAGCATGAAGACCGGTCGCAGAAGACGCCCGCACAGCTTGCAAAAGAGCTCATTGTCGCTAAGCGCGCTCGAAAGGAGGAGTACGAGGAGGAAATGAAGCGCCTCGGTGAGGACCTGAACGTGTTTATCAACGACCATCTCTCCGCCATGCTCGCTGCAGAGGAGTTTGGCGGCCCAGTCGTAGGCGACATGCTTGATGTGGAAAACGATACCCTCGCAGCAGGCTTCACGAAGAAGGGGAAAGCGAGGTCCTTAAAGAAGCCCGTAGCAGACAAAACACGGCAACGCAGAATTGATCAAATTTGGGGCAACAAACCATCTATTGAGAATGAAGAGGAGGAGCCGTTGACGGAGGCTGAGGCCGCGGACTTCGAGATGCGCCAGCTTATTGAGAATCTATTTGCATTATTGATGGCTCGTGGGGGAAAGGAGTACTTCGTACTTGAGAGGGATTCTGCGGCATCGAGATTTTTGGTGAGGGCGAAGATCGCGCAGTTCCATCCAAAAGATGCGAAGAAGCTGCGGTTGATTGATTTTGGGAGGGAATTGGACGATTGATGTCACAACAAAGTATACCGCCATTCTCTCACAACAATCTTCATCTCTGTCGTCCAACATATTTCCTCCATTTTCCTAATTATTAGCAATACCTGTTCTGTGGCGGTGCAACTCAAAACCCCTCTATCGTATTCTCTCTCCCAAAACGTTGTACAATACGTATCATTCACGTTTCAACCCTATTCATCCCTGCCCTCACTAGCCACACCTCTACGCATGAACACACGCGCATGACTGCCGGAGCATGCCTCCAAACCGGACCGGCACTTGGGTGATTGAAGAAGCCCATGCACCGGGACAAGTGTCCAGGGAAGGCCTTGCCCCGAAAGCACAACGCATCGAATTCCAAAATCGCGACACGCAACGCATCGTGAGGCTTTGGGGAATTTGACCGAGCGGCTTCCGTCGCGGCTTTCCTTGCGAGTGTCGGATATCTGTGCGCCAATGCTCATACTTTACCGTGTTTCTGGCTATGACGCGGATGGAGATATTGAATCCCATATCTGCCTTTTTGGGTTAACGGGCCGAATGGCCACAGACTTGTCCGTACGGCATCTCCCGTACGGAGACTGAAGCTATGAGCATTATCTGAACAAATCGATATGTTGTTGCATTTCAATATCAGGCTCCGCCAGATGGCCAGGGTCGTAACTGCCAGATTCTGGTAGAGCCCCGCAATATTTTCTCCGAACCGTTGACATTGACTCCATCTGTTCTCCATGCACAACGATCCTCAATAATTCCTTTGCCTTTTGAAGCACGTTGAATGAAAATCCTCAATACTTTAACCTCCGCAATGATACCCAAGAAGCATCCACACGCGGCCTCACCGGAAGAAGCAATGTGGTGTTGCCACTCGAAAGCGAATACAGCCGTAGCTATTCCGTCTGACGCGACTACGCGGTGTACTGCGAAGCGCGTCAAGCTTCAATATCGGATGCGTCTCAACACCGCACTTCCTCCGCGTTCCGAAGCACTTGATCACAGTAGCAAACAAGGGTACCGCGGCCTAAACAATTCCCATTCGCAAAAGCAGCCATCCAAGACTCACCACAGCGAATAATTCTCGACGTGGCGTGCTTCTATACCTCGTCCGTTCCCTTCGCTAGAATCTCCTCGACCAACCGGCAGCATTCCAGCTTATCCCTGCAAATCAACCTGCATGTTGAGCTGTCAATTGTCGAGGTGCAGCTCCGCTCTTCAAGCCACAAGCCCCCATTCGACCACTCTTCCGACCATCAGATACACCTCGCTCGGTACGGCTCCCCATTCGTCATGTTATTCTCTTTTTCGCTTGCAGTTTCGGGCGGTCTCTGGTCATGACGTCACATCGTTTGATTTCTGCAGGTTAGTAGAGCCTGAAACACTTTGGCCAGCTGAACGGATACAACTGAGCGGAGCTGACCGTGCAACCAATTTCTGCAGTTCGTTCTGCAGTCAGCTGCGGGGCCATGCTTGAAGGGATTTCAAAAGTCTAAAATCGCGCGATAAACCCGTCGCATTGAGCCAAGAGCATGCATCCTCATTCCCGAGGCAGGATAAGGGGGTCATACAAGTTGCCGCATCACGGGTGATTAGCCATTTCAGAAGGCCACCGGATTTGGCTGACGAAGCTCCCTGTGAGGAAGGGTGAAAGGCGGGTCACGGGACCGCCTGAAGGATCAGTACACGGGTCGGTTAAAGTGCAAAAACGAGGTTTTTCCGTGATCCTCCCAGTGAACGGATATCGAGATGGGATCGGTACAGTCGCTCCGACGACCCTTGAGCGATACGGCCCGAAAGGATGCGCGCATTGCGCAGATGGTGTAAGCGAGCATGACAGGGGGAGACGCTGTCATTGGACCCGGAGGAGTTCTCCTTGACGCGTAAGAATCCGCCTTTATAGCAGCTTTGCATCCTGTAGGTGCACGGTCGGGAAGGACTAGACAACCTGTGGCGGTGCAGAACGTGCGGGACTTCGGCCGGGACAGTGTCGCTTCCCCGCGCATGTTAAGCCAGCGTGAAGCTTAAGCTCACTCCAAGTCTCTCGGCTCGTCAAATTTGTCGTCAGGAGCGAGTAGAATAACAGTAAAGCTCTCGCTACGATGCTGGAATTGGGTTTCTATGGGAATCCAAGACAACGCACACCTCTAATTACCATTACTCGGCCTGACGTCGATCGAGTATGTACCACCTATCACGTAACGCAGCAATACTTCATCATTACAAAGTTGTGGCAAAATGTACACGCAAGCCATAGGCCTCTTGAGTCACAACATGTAGGAAATTCAGCCCAGAGCAAAGACCCGACTGTCTCCACCAAACACCTCTCCATACTTCTTTATCACGAGCCTCACCTCAGCTACCCCGAGCCGCTGTGGCAAATATCATATGCACTCGCCACAGAGACTGCGTGGCAAAAATCTCTGTGGCTCATCGGCCCTCTCCATATGGACATTTCAATTGTCGATCTCGCTGATCAGAATGATCTTCACCCGATCCATTGGATCTCGCGTAACCGTTTATCCCAAGCGAGAGATTTCCTTTCTAAACTTAGGAATTGGGGACCAGGACGTTGCGACTGGGCATTGGCTCGTCCCTTTTCGCCGAAAAGAAGGGGGTTCGGGGTCCACGACGACGCGGTTTCATGTCAAGGTTGTTCATTGCGTCGTGGCGAATTTTTCTGCGGGCGTTCTGGCACGCATGAGAGAAGTATTGCAACGACCCAATTGGGAATATTCATAGGACCGACTACCCGCACTGGCGCAATACGCGGCCGGTAGTCCACGGGCCTCGTGATCGGAGACGACACGGTAGCACGAAGCGCGTCCGTTTCTCTTCCCGTTGATAGGCGCTGGTGAACAAGACGGGAAGAGCGTCACGGTCTTGTCACACGTACCTGAGTGCCATCCTAGTCGCTGTGGCTGAATGTCTTGACTACACTGACGCGAAGTGGGTTCACGTGGGAGTGGAGTCTGCCTGTTGGAGAAAGGAGAAATGACAATTCGGCACGATTCTGCTCGTCGTATCGAGATCAATTGATTCGAGCGCGGGAAATTGAAGGCACGAGAGCGTTCTACGATACCGTTGCGAAAGCCATGCTGCCATTGACAGGCTTGACATCCAATTCATCCAACTCCCACACGTGGCCATGAAACAACATTCCGACGGCGCTGAATGCCTCACCACCACGTCAACCCACCAAAGACCCAGATTCTCCCTCCGTCTCACACCAGCACGCCAACGCAACATCCCCTTAGTCCTCCATCGCAACTTCCCAAACAAACCACAACCCAGCCCCACCAAACCCAATTGGCCCCTTTCCACATGTACAATGACATCAATAACCCTTCCAGTCTCCCACTCGCGGGCGAGACGCCGCTCTAAACGCAACTGACACCAAGTGTCAGTTTACACAAGACTCTAACGCAAGTCCACGCACCAGCGCCAACTCACAAGCACCAACACCAACGCTAATTGCCCCTCCTCACCGCACCTCACCACCGTCTTGGGCTTTTTTTGCTTTCAGCGCACCCGCGATCTCCTCATTCGGTCATGCCACATTCGCGCGGGGGTGGTCCTTTGTGGCGACGAGACGGCCCGACTTCGCCGGTCTAGGTCGCCGATTGCTCGACGCCCTCCGAGCACGAGTGCCGCAGCCGACAACATGCACGTGAAACCTTCTTTCCCTCCCCGAACAGCGTCGGAGGTCCGTGTTGCGCTTTGAGAGTGTTCTTTGTATAGCGCGACGGAGGAATTGTGGTTTGGGGGAGCATGGAGCGGTGGAGCGGTTGGAGAGATTGCGGTGCTGGGGGTGTGCCGGCGCTTGTTTGGTGGCTAGCGCAGGGGCCGCGGTAATGGTATTGTGTCTGTTGTTGGTGTCGCAATTTGGATAGGGAAGCCGGTGTCGATATTGCGGCTTCGGGTTCGGGTTCGGTCCATGAGTGAATTACTACGAAAGTCCATATCCGTGTAGAAGAGGGGCAAGAAAAAGCAAACAAGTAGATGTAATGGAAAAGGTAATACGAACATAGAGGCTGTTTGCATAACACGACTTTCATTTCTTCTCTTACAAAATGTACAAAATGTAGCTTCATTCTTTGCCAATAGGTAAGTGACCTCATTCTCTTGTCGATAACAAGCAAAAAAACACGATTGCTCTCTCGCTACGCCTTCCGCATTCCCTTCCCCTGTCCTTCAGGCCAGCATGTACGTTGCACCATTAACGCACCCCCCCCCCCCCCCTTGTCTCCCTAGTCGTTCTCAAAAGCGTATATAGTAAAATGCGAACAATTGATAAATGGATATTTGCAAAACTTCCTCATGTGTGTGCGTGTGCCTGCTCATCATTTCCTCCCTGTCTGCGCAGCTGCCTGCCTGTTGTCCCAAGGAAAAAGTGTAAAGGTAATGGGTATCGTAGAAACAGAGGCAATAATTTCAACAAAAGAAAGGTTAAGATAAAAGAGGCGGTCTCGGAGTGGATCGAATCGAAGAAAGGCTCGCGAAGAGCAGTGGTATCTTTGGAAGGAGACTTGTTAACGCCGTGAAAGGGGGTGGGACTGAAGCCATCAATCGATCGAGTTCGTCAGAATGTTGTCCCTCTCTTTTCCCCAGGAAGCCAAGCGACCAGGCCGGTAGTACAATATCATTATGTATGGGTCATTAGATGTGATTGATAAACATCAGAGCGATGCGTGCGGGAGAGCTCGAGGTCGATAGTGGCGGTTGCTGGGCGTTCTAGTATAGAAGGCGGAGCTCGTAGCCAGTCGAGTGCACGTTCTCGACAACGCCGATTTCGCCGTCGACCTGTATGTCTGTTGGGCCGGCGTCCCACTCGCGCTTGGGCGGGGGTAGCGGTGGAATGATCTCATGGAATTCGGCCGTCATGTCCTGCTGTTCCGGAATTGCCTGCACCGCATCATCATCCAGTAATATCTGCAGGCCCTTCTGGTTGATGCGGATAGTGCGCGAGACCTTTGTCGGCTCGATTTGCAGCTTCATAGCTATGCCGCTGACAAGCGCTTTGACGGTGCGCTCCATGAGGTACACGGCGCGGAAGTAATTGTCGTCGGGTTGCTTGCCCGCGATTCTCGGCTGCACGAAGAAACACGCGACTGTGGCGGTGGCATGATTAGCATGTGATGCGTTATGGGCGCAGGGTAAGGGTTCCCACGTACCTGGCTTAAGCATTGGTTCCGGTGGCGGTTGATATGTCTGATCGACACCTAGAGCTTCGATCCAGCCGGAAAGGGCATGATCATCGCCATATGGTCTATGCACTTTTGTTGGAACATCCGAGCCGGCCGTCATGCCACCGACGGGCTTGAGGTCGCCTGTCGCGGTTTGCGGAAGATTTCGCCAGTCGTTTGACGACATGCGCGAGGGAGGAGGGAAGGGCGCCGGCTGTTGGAAAGTCGAGCCTCGGCGGCGCTCGGAATGTAGCGATTGCGAACTCGGTGTTGGCGACACAATGGAGGACGTGGCTCCCGTATGCGAGCTTTGCCTCTCCCACATGGTTGCATCGACGTTGGTATCGATTTTGGCCAAGTCTTGCGGTGTGCCTGCCAGCTGCACAGGGTTGAGATCTGGGTCATCTGCCTCGCCGCCTTTCAGATAGAGTACGCTCACGGGTCTGGTTGAGCTGAACATGTCTTGAAGGTTGGCCAGCTTCGTATGAAGGTCTTCTTCGGCCGGCGCGCGAGTTCCGGAATTCGAGCTTGCTGACGACATGGACCAAGTCCTCTTGTGCTTGGGAACTTTTCCAGGCCTCGAGCTGGCGGAAGATTTTGAAATAGATCCGCTGCGCTTTCGTTTGCCAAAGTCCTTCATACCCGACTCCACTTGCGCGATTTGCTGTTTCAACTTGTCGATGGTTTTCTTGACGTGTGCGACATCGTTGGATAGCTTCCGTTCGGCACCATGATCGCGGAACAGTTTTACTTTGCAATAGCAAAGCTCAGCTGTTGATTCTTCGGTGGATCCCGCAGTGCCTGTGAGCAGCTCGGTCTTCGCGCACAGCCGGACAGGTATGCCTTTCACTCCTTTCGAATGACTGAAGTCTGTCGAAAGAAAATTGAACCGTACTGCAACGGAGCATTCGGGCGCGGCGTTGTGGACCGGTGTCCAGGTGACAGCGAAACCATCAAAGGAAGCATGTTCTAGTTCCACCTTAGGGCGTCCTTGCACCTCACCGCCTCCAACCTGGCTAGGATCGACGAATTCCACCGCTTGCAGACGACCGCCTCTTTGATGCGCTTCGTTTGTACCGCGGCCTTCTTTCCACAATTGCCAGCACGCTGCTGGACGTTGCCGTTGTTGCTCGTCTTCGAAAGAGATGCGTATGAAAGTCCGATATTTCATGGGTACCGATGAAGTTTGAATCGGCGCGGTATCCACGAGAGAAATGGTGTAAGCTTGACCCTTGTTGAGATACGTTACGGGGATCTCATCGGAATGTTTGATCATAGCGGTAGGTGCATTCAATGTGACGTGATAGCGGAAGCTGCGCGCGGTCAGTATGTCCCTCATGACTGCATATTTGGAACCGCGGAAGGAAAGGGATGTACTCACTTCTCGCCAGGGGGTTGCGCGAGCTGTTGCTGAGGAACAGTTTCTCCAAACGACTGATGAGCGAACCCAACCAGGGGTGATTGTTCCTGCATTTCGACCTCAGGAACAACATTGTCCATGGGCGAACCCTCATGTGTCTGCGCCAATGGGGGATGTCGTTCGTACGCAGAAGGCTGGTGTGTGAACTGATGCGGTGCGAAAGATGGCGCATGTTGGGCCTGCTGCTGTAGCGCGAAAGGATTCTGGTTTGTGAATTGATGGTGGCCGAGAGCGTGAGGGTTGAAGCCATGGAGATGGGTAGGCGCGGTCTGACCAGCATGCAGAGCGCTTTCAGATGTAGGGAGCGACAGAGGTGTTCCTAGGCCGAAGCTAAACCCGGGTGTGTGCAGGTCGCCAGCCTGGTTGTGGTAGAGGGTATTAGTTCCGCCAGGCGTAGGTGTGTAGTAGCCAGGCGGTTGATTAGCGAAGCTCGAAAATGCGAAGCTGTTCGGGTCGAGGAGAGAAGGCGTAAAACGCCATGGCTCGTTGTTCCCGCGCGGCGTCGGGTCGGTGTCCTTGATATCTTCATGGTCGCCAAAGTTTCTGCGCAACTAGAGTGTTAGTGCATTTGAGCTGGATTTGCGCGTTTCATTTGAAGTTCGGATGAGCGCATATGCGAAGAGAGGGTGCGCTTCGCTCGGCGCATCGCGATAGGTGCGGGCGGGCTAGGAAACGGACGAACATACCGGGCGGTATGGGCTACATCGAGCGCATCAGTGAGGGACGAGCCCGTTGGGTTGTTAAGGGATTGCGAGCGCGTAGTTTGGGCGAGGTGGGGGAAGCTGGCCCTGAAGTTCTCGAGCAGCTCTTCATTCGGCTTCTGCGAATTGGTCCTGCAACAGCGGTCAGCTTAGGTACCGTACCAGAGAGAGCTCCGCTGCGACATGCGCGCGACGCGCAGATCACAGCACGCTGCTATGATATCGGCAACGACAAAGGCAGTGGGAGAGGCATACCGATTTCGAAACATCGCTGGGAAGCTCGAAGCAGAGGAGCAGGCTATCCAAGAGCATCGAGAGAACGTGAGGTCGGAAGATGAGGAGGCTCCAGTGACTTGATGAAACGGAGGTGATGCCACAGAGGTCAAGCCACAGGTGCAGGGCCCCGGCCATGCACTGCGAGGTCAGGCGTCTTTTATCGGGCTAGTCGACCGAGCTTTGACTGGGTGCAACGGCAGCGCTTGGGGGGTCCGGTCATCGCGCGTCTGCTGGGACATGGGATGGGAGCCTTAGTGCAAAAGCGGCGCCCAAGCATTCAGAAGAGGTCTGGCCGGGCTCCCTGCATTCTCTGCCGCTCGACGGCTACGGTCGACTACTCTGCACGAGACAGACCACCGCATCACTGGGAGAGCGGGCGGCGAGCACAGCCACTACCTTACGTCGTCTCTGGAAGCCCTGCGCGCCCAAAGAGGGTGCGATTGTCGAAGCCGCCCGCACCTCGAGCATCACTCGCTCCCAAGGGCCTGTGCCACTGCGGGCCCAGCCCGTCGTTTCTCGAATCCACCTTGCTACGAGGCTTGTGTGGCTCGTGGCCTCCGGTAATTATTGTCCGAAAGGGGACACCCACTAGCCCGTCTTCAAGAAGAGCGGTACGTACCAGCGCCGCAACGTGTGCGCTGGCACTGGTTGACATCCGCCATCCGACGCCGGGCCTCATTTGTTTCCCCATGCGCCCGAGCCAGCGATGCCTTTCCCATAGTTTCCCATTCTCCACGCGACGAGCTCTACGGTGTTGGCCAGCAGCAACTCAGAGCGCAACCCTTCAATTAAGCCTGCGACCAATTTCCCCTGCGTATGGCGACGAGATGGGCCGTCAGAACGAGAGCTCGATGGCCAATCCAGTGGCTTGACCAAGTTGAAACTAAATCAGCCATATCGCTTGGTAAATTCATCTGCTGCACGCCTAGTCAGACCGTAAATCTCCCATCTATGGAGCCGAGATTAAGGAGCCTCGAAACGCTCCCGTTTCCGATTCTATACGGAAGCAATGGCCGCCATGGTGCTTTCACAATCGAAATTCCCGTCATCATCGTGATCGAATTCGTGTTTCTGTGATTCAGAATCTCATGGTGAAAACCGTCACACCGACTCGCGACCTCTGAGTATTCGGCATTCTCCGCTGCGCACAAAAAGGATGGAAGCGAAAGCCGAGCATGTAAAAATAAGTGTGGCGAAAGTACTGCGGTAACAATACAATAGAGGAACTGATGAGCAGGATCTCTTGCACATTATCACGCGATGACACGCTGCAGGTCCTCGACAAAGCAGCGTCCAGGTCTGTGGCACAGTCGCCGATTGCTCAAACCGCAGACCGAGGTATTTTGCCGACCCGATACGCCACATCTGTGGCGTCGATCGACGACGAATAAGTGGCGCAAAACGTCAAGGAATGTCGCGCTCTTTTTTCATCGAGCGTGATTCGTTGCTGGGATTAAAAAGACGCGTACGCTCCGTAGTACAGCCATGGCCCAGTGTCGTTGGGTGTTAAATCGTTCCCCAGCCTTTGCGAACTTCAATTCTTCGTTGTTAGCGCATTTCATAGCGTCAGTTCGTAAAAAAGGGGTGGAAGTGTGACCGTTGGTGCTACGAATAATGGATAGGCTTGATCGTCTAGTTTCTGTTAGCAAAAACCTGAGGAGCAAATGTGGCACATGGAACACTAATGTGAGATGTCATCAGGGAGGACAGCCGTTTGATTGTGAGGCTTGAAAAAGGCCAAACCCTCTACATATTACAGTTCCAGGGGTATCCTGCACCTTCGGTGTTTCGAAATTGGACATTTGTCGCCCGCGCTAGAATTGTGTTCGCCGTCGCTGCTCCCCAAAAACATGGTGAAGACCCCTGGTCTAACAGTTAATTTGACTGTGATGACTGCAAAGACCAAACCGTCATCACATTTTCGCGGTGTGACCTCCTTGTCTTGTGGAGTTCGTGCGGAGTACGAATTCAACCTAATCAACCGTATGCCAAATACCACCATGGAATGGGTCGCTCATCCGGGGGCCGCCGGTGTATTTCTCAACCATGGAACTTCAATGCCGAGAGTCATGAGATTAAACTTCTGTATGCCCACGTAGATAGTGCCCCGCTATTGCCTATACCAAATCTTTCGCGCTCTCGTGCGGGGAACTGTTCTCTGACTTCATCATCCCTGAAGATCGAGCCGCTCTCGCTGCTGCTATCGCCGCGACGCTGCTGTTTCTGGTCTGTGATATCGGGCGAATGCTTCCATTCGAATTCTGCCGAAAGGCAGTGAGCACACTGGAGGCACTCGTGCGACGATCGTCATGCTGCTGACTGGTCAATGAATTGTCCCTTCGAACACTGCCGAGACGAGGGCGCTGTACTGGACTGGGGATTTTAGAAGGCATCGGAGGGTCAGCTGCGAGCTGCAGTTGAAGGGGTGTGGGCTCTGGCCGTTTCTGCGGAGAGTTTGAGTCATCAGAATCCGTTGATGAAGCACGCCGAGTTGTTTCGTACGAAGCGATATCGCCGTTGAGCCTCCTAATCTCATCATCACCGGGTTCAAAGGAAAAGTGTCGCCGCCGCCTCTGCTCGGACCCCAATTGCGGTTGGGACTGAAAATGACGTAAGAGGTGTTTTGGGGTCACCATTTCGTCCGGCTTTACGTGGTCCTCACCTGGCTTGATCTTATCATCCTCATTGTCACCTCGCGGCTCCGTCCCCTTGGTGCCCTCCGCCACGTGTCCAACCATCGCTAAGAGTTGCATGAGTCCGTCAAGGAACTCGCTCGTGTTGATGCCTTTCTTTCGTGCGACCAGGGTGCCCAATTCCTGAAGGGCTATGAATGCGTCGCACTCAACCCCAGGGTCGATGCGTGTTGAAGGAGGCTCGATCTCGTCTGGCAGAGGATCGCCAGTTCGAGAGAATCCGGAATCGACCGATTGTGGGTTCAAGTTGGATACCCCCTTTACAGCCAGACTCGTAAGATCGAATTCGCTCCTCGCTTTTCGAGAGAGGAAAACTTCGGGATTTTGGCTGGGTGGGGTGCCGACGCGAAGGTCGTCTGCGGAACCAGTGAAGGAGAATTGTCGAGATAAAGCAGCCATCTTGCCAGATGGAGAAGACGGTCGATGGAGAAGAACTATGTCTACTTTTAGCTTACTGAAGATCCGAGAAAGTGATATAGGGGAGCATACCTTCCTGGCTCTTCAACTTGATTTGGTCATCCACCTTGCTCATTGGTATATCCTCGAGGGTTTTCTGAAGTCGGTCCTTTGAGACGGTCTTGCGGTGCGGTCGTCTACGCTTTATCACGCTATCTTGCCTCGCCCGTATGAGCCTAGACAATTGGTCAGTAAAGTGTCTACCTACGGCATACCGGTTCTTACCCAGCCAAGCCGGTGGTTCCATCCCGCACAATGAGGAGCTCGAGCCGGCGTATCTCGGCTTGGTATTGGGTCTCCATCTTCACTAACGCCTCTTCGATCCTTCTGTATCCCTCAAATGACTCATGCAGCAACTCTTCTAAGCGCTGCTTCTCATGTCTGACTTTACGATAGTCCTCAAAGATGCGGTACAGCCCACTATAGTAGTCGACTGGGATAGGCCGTGTGGGTAGGGTATTCATATGGGAATAGATGGATTGTAGTGCCACAACTGGATCGACGGGCGTTGTTGGAATCGGTGGTGTGTCCTCACTCCATGGCTCCGCAAAATCGAATTCTTCCGGAGCGCCCTTGAGCGTGCGATATCCGGAGACTAGACGTGCGAGTTTCGCCGGCCGACGAGGTGTACCCGACTCTGAGATCTCGCTTTTTGTGTCATCCACGTCGATGGGAGGGACAGGCGTGGCTACCCTGACAGGAGTTTCCGGCCGACTTGCCGTTGTGGTGTTTGCTTTGGTGTCTGTCTTGAAGTCGATTTTGAGGTCTTTAGGTTTCGAGTGTATCTTTTTGCGCCAGCCAATGCTCTTGTCTGGCATGGTGGCCAAAGGCTCTGGGGGAAGAGATCGGGGTGTTGGCGGGGTTGATGGGGTGAGACGTTGAGGTTGGGGTGAGGGGAGGTGAAATTTTGTCGAACCGTAGACGCGCCTGCCGTTTGTTCGGAAGATAGCCACATGCAGTCACCGCTGAACACGCGCAAGAGCAAAACAGACGTCATCAGCGGAAGACCCGCTCGACTCAGAGTGTCTATCCCACATCCCGACCCAAACGTTCGCCTGGCCGCCTCGTGCGACCATGCCTTGTGCACAACGTAAATTTTTTTCAGCTTTCTTCACGCTCCTACTCTGGCTTTTTCATCTCTTCCTATTGTGCGCACCCTTCTTTATGGACTTCTTAGAGCCCAAGTACCTGTCGCTGCGGCAACGACCTTTGTCGAGCGATACGATAGCGGAAGCCTCCATGTCTTACACTTCGTTGGACTAAACCGCCCACTCGAAAGGACACGGTTGGGAATAGAGGACGCGTCCAGGGCGTGTACGAAATAGTGGAATACCACAGACCAGTCCGTCCGCAACACATGGACTATGATACAGCTCCTGGACGTTAGTCATGACACGCAGTCTCCAGCAAACATTAGGGCGAGCCATGAATCTAGCTGCTCGATCAGACGCCCCTACGTGATGTCGGGCTCATAGCGGGACTTCTGAAAAGGGTGACTGCGGATCTGGGACTCTACCAAAATAGATCAGCATCCTCAACCGCAATCGAACGTTCTTGACATGAGGGCTATATCAGCCAGAGTCTGCTTTTGATCTTCAGCCCAACGTTGACGTCGGCATCCTACTGCCTCTGTTTTCCCGGATATATCTCTTTTCTATCCATTCTTCCGTTTTCCTATACGAGGTAACATGCTAACGATACTGAACCGAGAGAGGCGGACAATCCCAGCAAACACCATTGTGCATAGGACGTTTCGAACGTTACTGCTGCGCAACCGGAGTACAGACGCAGTGGTCTCTGGGAAGGGACGAAGGCTCAACAAGAGCGCATCAACAGATCCTCTAGTTTGCACCCATCGGTGACAACGCGTCCACTGGAAGTACCTTGGAAAGTATGCAGGGACAACCCCATGACGCATCTCATCTAACCTGCCTACTTCTGCAACCTTTGGGTTAAGAAGACTAAACTCTAGCTCTTGAGCTGGAAGTATAGCCTTGATTCAAGCTTGCTTAGATTTCGTCGATGCAGGTGTCTTCGATCAATGCCTACCATACGAACTCTGCGAACACGGAAGGTGCCGCTGTGCCGGAACGGGACTAGCGTCACTCTAGCGTCTCACCTCCACTCTCCTCCATACTCAAACAACGTCTGTCTGCTCCTTCAGAGCGCCTTCTTCGATCACAAATTCCTTGGAATTGGAGGGGCCAACGCCCACGTGACGGAGATGCCCTCAGGTATTCGCCGCGCTCCTAACAGCGTCCATCTTTCGTCTCGCGTTTCGGCACAGTTTGAGCGCCGTTTCATCACACCTCGACTCCTGATTTCCAGAACAGTAAACATCGCATGTTCGCGCTACGAGTCCCAGGCGGCGATCAAATGAGTCCAGGAAAAAAAAACTGTTCAAAGAGAAAAAGAGGTGGAAATTGAGACACTGCTTCGATATGTGACTGCAAGTAACTCGAGGTCTTGGGCATCAGCCATGGCATTTCCACGCCTCCCCCAAACCACTCCCACACCTCAAACTCTTTCCTCAGCCCTTAAAATCTCCGCCAGAACGCCGAGTTCCCACTTACTGGCACATCTACGTTGCGCGTCTCGCTGACATTTCCGGGCCACCTGAGGCACCGCAGCCGCACTCTGACACACGCACCCCACGTCACACCCGTCATCCCACCAACCACGTCGCTTCGCCTAGGACGCGGCGAAGATCCCCAGCCCAGAACACCGACCATCGTTCCTCATGCAGCCCTTGGGATCCTCAGGAACGAGTGCCATCCGGTTTCAGGCGCTGGCTCCGCGATACAGACGTGGTAGCAACGGTGCTATGTGCGAGTCGGGCTTGCATGGCATGGCTGAGGGATGCGATGGCTTCGGGTACGTCAATGCGTGGGCTGGGCACCGTATTAAAGGCGAGAGGCCCTGGGCTTGCTGAGGCTCTTTCTTGCCTGTATTCAATCTACCGCTCTCTCTACGTTCAACCTAAATCCTTTTTTTTCAACCACGCTCCTTTTGTCGCCGGGCGACTTTACCATCTCTCTTCTTCACCTCTCGATACCCATTCCGTTGCAACGTCAACTACATAATCCCCTATTCAAAATGAAGTTCACCGCTGTCGTCGCTGCTGTCCTTTCCATGGCTGCCTTTGCCATTGCTGCTCCCATCGGTACGCTTCCTACTTCGTTAGTCTCGTGGGATTTGGAACTAACTTGTATTCAAGATGTCGATGCTCGTCAAGTCGCAGCTAGCGGAAACCACGGCATGTGTGTCAAGGCCACAGCCGGCAATCTCGAGCAGATCCCCGACTGCTAGGCACCTTCACCCACCTTCACGACAACTCGGGGGCGAGCATAAGAGAAAGAGGAGGATGGACATCGCGATCTGGGACACGGGACACGAGGATGTGTACTTGAACCGATCAATTCAAATTATACCAACACATCGGGCACATGGCGCAACATAATCTTTTCTTGCCTACGGGCATTTCTTTTGGGGGGTGGGTCGAGGATGGGTATAGACACCAGACACGCCGGCTACTAGCACCCGCAATAGTACTTCGAGAGAAGGGACGAGCAGAGCTGGCATGGATTGAATCAATATAATCAGCGTCATTGGATGATGCGATATACTTTTTACTCTGACGTGCTGTTGTTGGTGATTGAATATTAGTGCCGTCAAGATCGCTCGTGATAATCCTTTGTATAGACAGTTTAGAATTATGCCTTGCTCTCCATGTATGAAAGAATATGATCATCAACGTTGCGTCACATTCTTTTCGCTCGGAAGCATATCCCTCCGCTCCTATAGCAGTGTTACACGCACTCCCTCCACAGAAAATAAATATCACGCCAAGGAATACATTGATGTGAGCTTGGAGTGGAATCTCGCTCAGGAGCTATTCACATACTACAGTATTCAATTGTCCTACCTTCCAACGTACATTCGAGGACGCTACCCCTACTTTTATAATACACGGCCCAGACGCCCCCACCTTACAAGAAGCTAGTAGAAGGGAGATAATACAAAGGGGAAGCGTCGCCAAATCTCATTACCACGGGAACATTACTCGACGAAGGTCTTGACATCTGCGGAAAGTTAGTCGGCTGTGCATATCATATGAAATAGCTGACTTACTGTTCAACCACCTAATGTACTCCTTCTGTTCCTTGTGATCTATGTAGTCGGGGATGAAGAGGGCCATGCGGGTGTTGATGCCACGCTCCTCAAGATACTTCTCAAGGAGGATCTGAAGGTCCTCGTCCAGGTTGCTGAACGGAGGGCCGGTGTAGAGAGTCCGCCTCTGCCAGTCCTTCTCCGCGGTAGCCGGATCAGCCAAGTCGCCGGACGGGAAGTACCAGAGGTCCTCGATCAGGAAGTCACCATCCTGCGCGGTAGCCTCAATGGCAAGCGCGCCCTTGCCGGGTCGCTCGATGCGGATGTTGGCATGGGCGGGGAAGCCCTGCTGCTGCTCCTCGTCGTACTCGTCATCGAGCTCCTCGCGGTCGGCGGGTGCAATGCGGTCTTCGGGCGCGACCCGGATGTTTCCGTCCTGTGTTGCGCCCTGGTTGATCGAACCCTTGGTGTTGGCACCGCCAGACTGTCCATCGATGATGTCGTCAACCTCATTGTCGTAATCGGCGACATCCTCGTTCGGAACGTTGCTGTTAAGGTCGGCCGTAGTGAAGGTGATGCGAATTGTCTCGTCGCCAAAGGTTCGGGTCAGGACGACTTCCTGGTGGCCGGGCTTGTCCTCGATCTTGCACAGGTTAGGTCAAGACTTCTATTGACGAAAGGCATCAATTTACCTCGTAAGCGCTGTTCTCAAGATACTCCTTGATATTGGCGGACAGATCCTCATCCTCTTTCAAGTCATCCTCCATTGTGATCTCGTTCTGAAGCTTTGCGATGAGCTCCTCCTTGACTGAACGCGCGTTAGCTCGTCCTCCAAACTCGTCGTTGCGACACCGTACCATCTGATTCTTGTCTCCGCAGGGCCGAGATGTGGAAGGAAGCTGTGAGGCGAGGCATAGACCGTGTCCATGATGACTGAAGAGCTGCTGGTCTGAGTAGGGAAGGTTGCGTGCGGATGGCTTTCGTGGAGAAGCGGGCGGCCGACCGCGGTGCGGAGCGGGCAAGATTCCGGAGAGCGAACATTGTGATGAGAAAGGGAGTATCTCGAATTGCTGAAGGAGAAGACAGAATTTGAGGACTGAGGGATGGATGAAGTTGTGATGATGGCGTCCCCCAAATCATTCGAGGACTTTTCGAAGGCCCGTGCTCAGGGTATTTCGTCAGGACTGATGCTTGGCTTGGAGCTCCACTAAATTTCACTCCCTCCGCCGCCGCTATCGGTCAGAACAGCAATCGAGCCTACTGCTACACTCTGTAGTGTGGACTTTGAGTGCTTAGAATCTGAAATTATATTTGCCTCCTGAAGCTTCTCCATCACACGCTTTCTCTGAACCACAACGAGCCCTTTGCCTACGCAAGCTACTGCCCAGTCATAGCTTTGAAACCCAGACATCATACCTGGTCATTCTTTTTTCCACCTAGAAAGGCTCGCGCATGCCATAGATTGGAGGTAGCTATTGATTTCCCCCGCAATGTCTTCGGCAACCTCGGAGAAGAAGAAGAAGGTATTGCGCGCACTTGGAAGACGTCACAAGCAGTCACTGAGACATGACAGCCGAGTGCTATCCGCTCAATCATTGCCGGCGCAACAGCAGGAGCTGTAGAAATATGTAAAAAACCTTCGAACAAGTACAATGGCATCTATTGACAGTCAATAACAGCAATAACATACCCCGCCGAATGTACGCGATCCCCCTCATAGCAGCGCGAGAAGCTCCCTAACGCGGTCCAGTTGCCAAAACCAGATCGCAGCTCAATCGACGGTTACCGGACGGAAAGAAGCTACCATGGCCACCGTTCGGCAAGCAATGGTACGCCGGCTGCACTACGCTGATAATCGGGAACTCGTTGAAGGCGGGAATTCGTGCGTGTGCCCCAACCTGGCCACCATATGCTACCATCTGATAAGAATTAGGATTTGTCGCGTTCGACATGTATAAGGATCTCCTCGCAGACGCCAATGGCAAGGTCTCGGGGCCTGCAACAGTTATTGCAGGTTTTGGGGCGGGAGCTACAGAGTCCCTGCTCGCCGTAACACCGTTCGAGAGTATCAAAACTCAGCTAATTGATGATCGCAAATCCGCCAACCCACGTATGCGAGGCTTCCTGCACGGTTCAAGGATAATAGCTCAAGAGAAGGGCATACGAGGCTTCTTCCAGGGTTTCGTTCCCACTACGGCACGACAAGCCGCCAACTCCGCCGTGCGCTTTTCGAGTTACACTGCGCTCAAGCAATTGGCACAATCATATGTGGCCCCGGGCGAAAAGTTGGGTGCCGTAAGCACATTCGGTCTCGGTGGTCTTGCGGGCATAATCACAGTCTACACCACGATGCCAATAGACACGGTCAAGACAAGGTACGAGTGGCGATCGCATGTGTTGTTTTACATGTGCTGACAAAAGTCAACAGAATGCAGTCAATAGAAGCACGAAGTCTGTACAAGAATAGCTTCCAATGCGCTGCCAAGATCTTCAAGGAAGAGGGGCTTCTTACCTTCTGGTCCGGTGCCCTTCCGCGCTTGGGTCGCCTAATTCTAAGCGGTGGTATCGTCTTCACTATGTAGGCGGCCTTCTATTCCCCCGATGACGCACATGCTTACTTTGGTCTAGGTATGAGAAGTCTATGGAGTTCATGGACAGGCTCGATCCACACGGACGTTACATATAATGCGAGGACGCGGTCCCGTGTCGAGGTCACCAGTCACATCATCAGACAATGGGGCCTAGGGTATGAAAGGTCTCTGTGTCGCGGTAATGCGGCTATGGAGCCGTGTAAGATCAAAGTGCCTGCAAGTGGTGAGATCGTGGAGTGGGGGCCAGTTGTACATTAAGTGTATAGGCGGAAGGGGGCTGAAAATAGCCTTGTTGGTGACACCAGAAACCTTGCAGATACATGGCTGATAGCTTATGATGTCTGTGATCAGTGCTCGTATAGTCCCATCTTTCAGCTTTCAACGTACATACGGACCATGGAGATACACCGAAGGTTATTAGGATGGCCCAAGCCAAGTGTTGGGTATTCAGCTCTACATTACCGGTTCTTGATGCAACTCCACAAAAGGCACGATTGCACTTGCCCTCTAGACTTTGATGCCAAGCCAGTCCAAGTGACAGTCGCGGCCATCAACCCACACTCGTAGCCGCTCAAATATCTCTCCACTAACCAAGACACCTATCGCATCATCATCATCATGTTCCCATAATCGATCCGCCAGCTGGCATCTTGTAGCACAGGCTCTATGCCTGCCAGTCGCTCCTGGTTGGCTCTGACCCAGAGACAAATCCTACAGACTCCCTGCAACGGCCCCCATTTTCGAGAGAAATAGACTTCAACAGCGACAAATGGAGCTAGGGAGCATAAGCTGCCAGGATGCGTACGGCTGACAAACGGTAAAGTCATCAGTCGAGAACGACGCCTAAGAGCCACTCGCAAGCTAACCCATTTTGAGGACGCGATCCCAAGTGGGGCGAAATGGCTCTGCCTGATGAAACCAACCCTCAAGGCGCCCGGAAAATTGAGGAGACGTCGAGAAAGCGAATCAAATCTCGAGTCGGCAAACCCGTGCCATCTGGAAGTGGAAATCTCATCGCAGAATAATCCTGGGCCCCGGCTTGTGGTTGATCTATCGCTGGGTGGCTACCCTGCCAACTCCGATCTTACCATCGCGAAATAGAGCCGCAGCGCGGCGCTGAGCTGAACATCAGAAAAACAGCATTAGAAGCATCGTGTGCCAACATACCTGGTGCGTTGCAGTTCAGATTCCCAGCGTTCTGCAAACCGATTACTCTCGATCCCGTACGCCCGTAAGAATACGCCGGATCCACAAGCAACGTCGGCTTGCGTACGTTGCAGTTATAACAAATATCCATTGCCCCAAAATGTCGGACGCACTTCCAACGACATCCACGCCCTATGGGCAGCAATCTGGAGCTCCACGAACGACGCCGAGCGATAGGAAAGCGCGCAAGGAGCACACCGGCGTCCGGCGAAGGAACCGCTTGATCACCTCCTGTCTGGAATGCCGTCGCCGAAAACTCAAGTGCAACAAACAGCAAACATGCAACAACTGCATCAAATTCTCATGCCCTTGCGTCTTCATCTCTCAGGACTTGGATCCCGAAGCTCAAGCGAAGCTTGCTGAAGTCAAGGAGAAGATGGGCATGTTGGAGAAGACACTGGAAGAAGACATTTCTCGAAAAGAACGCATGAAACAGTCGTCAAAATCACCTTCAGCTTCTTATGGAGCTCCGGCGCTCCCAGGTCAAGACCAAGAATACAGCGACCACGAGGAAGAGGATTTGAACGGTGTTGGTCCGAGTCACCTCGGGATACACGATATCACATATCATGAAGACGAAGGCAATGATGACATCGTCGATCTCGGAATCTCGATAGGGAAACTGAGGATAACAGAGAGAATTGGAGGGCTTGTCAGGCCTAAATTCTCTGAAGAGGTACGTATGATTAGGATGATTGGAAGAACCGCATTGAAAGTTGACGCAGCTTGCGCACGCTCTCACGACTTTACCCCCTAGCAAGACACCGAATCCATTTGCTGGTCAGTCTCCATCAGCATGGATGGCGCCAGGCAACGAGTTCGTTGCCCCGTCTTCGAGTTTTTTCTTCGGCCCAGGAGTCGAGAAGATGTCTTTGATGACCTACCTTCCATCGAGAAGCCTGGTTGACAAGTTGATGGCCAACTACTGGGAAGTCGTGCACATTATAACACACACCGTCCACCGTCCGTCTTTTGAACGCCAGTATGAGGCCTTCTGGCAGAGTATCACCTCTGGTGTTGAGCCCCGAATGTCGTTTCAAGCAGTCGTCTTTGCTACCCTTCTTAGTTCGATCGTCTCTATGCCCGAAGACAAGGTTCTAGCCGAGTTCGGTGTAGCCAAGCAGCCACTCGTCGACAACTTCCAGCAAGGGACCGAGGCCGCGTTGGCGAAAGCTAACTTTTTGCGTACGACAAAGCTAGAGACGCTCCAAGCGTTTGTAATGTACCTGGTAGGTCACAATCTAGTTCAAAATCGGTCAACCTGTCTACTACCGCCCTGCTACAACATTGCATCTCTCCACAATCTCTTCAAATTTAACTCATAATCCACGTGCGTATATTTACTCACAGTGGCACCAGATACCCCTTTGTCGGGCGGAGGTCTCCCGTGCGCATTCCGCTCTGACCGGTACCTGCATTCGCCTCGCTGAATGCATGGGCTTACACCGCGACCCAACGTCCTACACAACGAACCCTATCGAAATCCAAATTCGGCGTTTGATATGGTTTCACATCGGCTTCCTCGACATTCGTACATGTGAGTCAACCGGCCCACGACCGCAAATTCGTCGTGACGAATTCGATACTCGGTTTCCTCTCAACGTCGACGATGTCACTTTGCAACAGGCCGTCGACCGTGGAGAGCAAGTCACAGAAGACAGCAAGCACTTCACCGATATGACTATAACTCGAATGCGATTCGAATGCTATGAGATGCATCGTGTGATGTGGACAGAGCGGCCCAAGATATCACAGCTTCCTAAGGAGGGAGAAAAGAAAACGACTGTCACGTCTTTGCTTAGCCGAATACAAGCTTTCAAGAGTGCCATGGAGAAGACCTACCTGCCGATGCTAAGCAAAAACAATCCGCAGCATGTCATTGCAATGGAAATGTACAGCATTTCAAGCACGCGTTTATACATCAATGTCTTACACCCATTCGCATCCAGCGACAGACACAAGATGCCAGAACGCCTCCGTAGTATCATGATCTCAGCCTGCATCATGATCGTCGAGCACAGCATGAACATCGAACAACAGCCCTGTCTCAAGCAGTGGTCGTGGTACTTGGGTGCGTTGCATCAATACCACGTTGCACTCCTCCTGACGACAGAAATGTACCGGAAGCCGAGCGACCCTGTGCTCTTGGACCGCATGTGGCGTTGCATCGACTACAGCTTCGATCTACCTCCAGATCTCGACCGTATTGAAAAGCTACGCATGGTCCTGAAAGAACTGTCGGATAGATGCGGGGCCTATGCGACCATGCGCCGCATGCGCGCTCCGACGGATATGGCAGGCCCTGCTTCAAGCCAAAAGGCACCTTCGCAGCAATCGCGTCGTGATGGAAGTTTTTCCGACCCATCCGGTAATATCAGCCACACGATGGGTGGGAGCCCATCAACTCTGCTACATCAAGTACCGTACCAGCAGCAGGCACCGCCACAACAGCATCAATACAATCCACCATCACTGCCTGCTAAAGGTCCCTTGGGTTCGATGCCACAAGTGGAATGGGGGAACTTCGATATGGGAACAGCCGATCCGCTACCACCAGTGCTTACACCTGAGATTGATCTACCGTACGACTTCGCTAGCTTTGTGCCGACGGCGCCAGCAACGCCGGCTTCTGATCTTCTCAATGTAACGAATGCTGGTGTTGGTAGCGATATGAGTAATTCACCGCCCGCACCTGGTATGGCAGGTGGAAGCGGAGGGAGCGGATTCGACACGAGTCCCCTGGCGGCTGCCATCAATGACATTGACTGGGTAAGTACCTCTGCCTTTCGTTTTGCTTATCTACGAATTATTTCCGATGCTGACTCGACTTCTTGCTAGAACGAATGGGAGCAACTTTTCGGCAGCGCAGAAATGGGCGCAGGCAATCTCATGATCCCACCCTTTACCTTTCCTTCGTTCGAACCCTCGGACTTGCAGTGGTCGAATCAGTGAGGGGGGTTGTAGTCAGTGGGTCAGTGAATATCAGAAAAGGACCTCGTATCTCCGAGTCGCAGTGGGACGCAGCGTTCGGGCGGATCTTCGTCAGTACAACATATCCAACACAATTTATGCTTTCCTATTTTCGAGTCTATTCGCCTACTTCTACCGAGCGTTTTTGGAAGTAAGTAAGAACCCGAGACCACCTACAGCCCAGACATTCCATCTCCGGATCTCCGACTTATTCGGCTCTACAGGCTCGGACATAGTTTTTTTTGTAATGTATACCGGACCTGTACACATCTTCTTCTACGTTCGGCAATAGCTCTCTGGCAAGCGCTCTCCTACATAGATTTGTCATCATGGTGTACCCCACTTGTCCACCTCATGCAGCGGGGTAGCTCTAAACGCGGCAAATGCAAGCTCCCGACAAACAAATATCAAGCTATAAAACGACAAACCTCCAAACAGAAGCACCTCATAATCCCACAATTCCACGCGTTCCCACTCCGCAAACTTCAACAATGTCATCCCCAGTAACGGAAATCGCGTACATGCCCCTCGTCGCTGGCACCGACCTAACCACAGGCGATGCAAAGCTGATCTGGGATGGCATGCTTAAGACGATAGCGGCGCAGCCGGGATGCAAGAGCGTGTACTGGGGCCTCCAAGTCGAGAACCCTGATATCGCGCAACTAGCCATCGGTGCCCCTACCCTCCCCCCCCCATTCCCTTCCCACTCCCCACAGCATTCCTTTTCCCCATTGATTTACCCACTTCCTCAGCCAATTGCTAACTTCTCCCACAGACTGGAAAAGTCTAGAGGCGCATAAGACGTTCGAGCGGTCGGAAACCTACCCGCCCTTCCTCGCTGCCCTGAAACCAATACTTGCCGGCGCACCAACAATCTTCCACCTCACGCTGTCGCCCCCGACCCCCTTCTCTACCCCCATCTCCGCACCCACCACAGAATGCATATCCCTGTACTTCACGTCTGACCACTCGACGGCTGCGTACGACGCCAATTGGGCCGCGTTCGTCGACACGGCGGGCAAGGTGCCGAGTGAGGCGCAGGGGCTTGCTGGGGGATGGGGCGTGGAAGAGCATGAGTATGCTAAGGAAGGCGAGCAAGGGGGAAAGAAGAAGTTCTTTGGAGGGTTTATTGGGTGGCCGAGTGTAGAGGCGCATATGCAGTTTCGCAAGGAGGAGGCGTTTCGCGGAGTGGTGGGACATTTGAGGGATGGGCCGGTGGGGATTAAGGTGCATCATGTGCATTTTCGGAAGTTTTAGATTGGAGTGAGGGGGAAGGGGGCGACTGGTGGGTTTGTGGACCTCGTGCGAGGCTTAGGAGGATGGATGGAGTGGGTTGCCCTATAGATTGGCTACATGGAACAAAGACCTGCTACAAATATTCTTTTATCTAGAGCGGTCAAAGTAAACTACGGTAGTGAATATTACGCTTCCTTCGTTGTCGGTTAGATTTGATTTAATTTTCCATACAATCACATGGCGCTGTATTGGCGGGTTCACTAAGCACTAAGTCACGGATTCCCTAGAGACTTGGACTCGGACTTGTATCTGACTTAATAGTCTCCCGGATGGCTCTAGTTACCATCTCCATCTCTTCCTGCGCTAGTTGTCTCTTCTTACTAGCATAATACTGAACAACCCTTTCCAAGGTTGTGAACCATCCATTGCGCTCGTGCTCGGTGGGCGCTTGGAAAGTATGCTTTCCGTTGACAAAGGGAAGGGGCGAAGATTCTATTATGAAACAGAAAGCATTGTGGTCAACCTTGGTGAGATCGTTCGCATACTCCAAAGTCAATTCACCCTGGTGCGTCCTTCCCTGGTCCGCAAGTCTGACGAAATATAAGCGACCAAAGTCGCTCGCTTCGCCTAACCAGAATTGCATTTGACGAAACATAATTTCATTTTTCAATCCTGGCGCTCTGTAGCGAAGAATGCCGGAGTACTGAAGATATGGCCTTCTGGGGGTTCCCTGGGGTCCTGGCGCCTGGGGAGGTCGTGGACTCCAATCGATTCTCTGCTGAGGCGTTGCCTCATGAGATGATGTCTCTGTCTTTTCCTCCTCACACGATTCGACATGAGGATTCGCCTCAAACGGAGACAGATGTCTCGAGGGCACAATTTTCGATGCCAAGCTACTGGTATCCGAGACGGGTCTATAATCACCCTCTTCGGTCCAATCATGTCCGCCGCTGTCTTGGGAAGAGTGATTGGCGTAGGTCCTAGCATCCGAAGAGGGTCTAGACACGCCCTCTTTGGGCTGGCCCCCGGTTCCCACCCAGCTATCATGCCTGCCGTTGACGAGGTAGGTGGATGGCCCCACCGAGAAGGTATCGGCCTCCAAGAGCGGTCTATGAACATCCTTGAGGGTGGACGCACTATCAATTCCAATCCGCTCCTGCTGCTAAACCTTCAAAGTATCGATGCACCCTTCGCTGTTGCGAAGAATTGTCAGCTGTGGTATATCAGAAGCAGCTATAAGGATCTGCCTCGTTTTCCTCTGCGTTTCGGGGGTGGAGGGTGGTTCATCCAGCCCACGGTGAATTCCGAACTCTGACGACAACCTGGAAGGCCGTGGTCCTATGACTGACTGCACAGGTTCTTAACCTAAGGTTTCGTGGGTATGCGCGTCATCCTTGGTGAGTGTAACAGACGATCCTGAATGCGGTGGAGGCCGGAGCCCCTTTGTTGGTTGTCTTGTATCTGAGGGAAGAAGGTTTTCGTCGATTGCATGGGATGGACCGGACGGTACCAGAGACCTTCGAAGCTGCAGATCTTCTCGAGTTATAAGACCTGCTTCATTCACCAGGCTATCCTCGGATTCGATTTCGTCGTCTGGCATGCAACATATACCACAGAAAGAGATCGGTGTGACACGTGATAACACTAAGCATAGTGGCGGCAGTGGGTCTGGCAAGCCGATCACTCCGCCTCGTGTCCCGAACCCAGCCTAGCGGTATGCGTTGCGTCGAGCTCCAAGCGGTTTCCTACTCCACAATCAGCTCAGCATATGCTTCACGATTGGCGTAAAAGTGAGATGAGCCGGTATGCTTGCTAGCAGCATACGTTCTCAACCATGTTGTATTATGTCCGTGAAGTGCGGCGACCATCTCAAGGAAGACGTAGCCGAGTGACCAAACGTCAGCCGGCGTGTTCCGGGCTTCATACGCCGCGACTTCGGGTGGGCTATATCGTGGCGTAGATGGCGTCGGCCCAGATGTAGTGCTCCCTACGTCGTCCGCAAAATTGCGAGGAAAGAAGAACTAGGAAAGCTATAACATACCCCTGTGGTACCATGCCCGATACGCGCCATAATATAGAGGTTAAGATCCGACCAACCGCCTTTTCTGTGATTCTTTCCCGCCAAATAGATCCCTGCGGCACCTGCATTTTCAGCTAAGCTGGGGTTAATAGTCCGCGTGATCGATTCGAGTGCGAATTGAAAACCTGCAGATTTGAAGGCGCCGTTTAGAACCTCTATTTGCTGGTGGATAGCTTTGTTCTGCACACTGATCAATGGCTTCCTTGCTGAAATGGGGCAGAGTGAGAGGGATACACCGGAACCCATCCATCCTTGAAGGCTTTGCTCTTGGCGATGACATGTACGTAGATGGGAACGGTCTCCATCTTCCACGATTCGCCGGCGGTTTGGACAAGATAGACATCTACCAGCTGTGTGGTGGCATTCAAGAAGCCCTTGTCAGGCTGCATGCAATGGATATCCGGGTCCGGGTTGCTTAGCGTGGACCTGAAGTAAGGCATGGCGACGACGGCGCTCAGTAGAGCAGTGAATATGGAAAGTGTCTTCATCTGGTGCTAAGGGGTCGAGAATTAGAAGTCGAAAGGAGGCGAGTGGGGGTAGCTGGGCGACGCTAAGGGGGCCGAGTGTGTGTGGAAGAAAAATAAAAATCCGAAAATCACCGAAGGGGGAAAATGGGAACCTAGCAACCGCACATGGTGATCAGCTGTTTTGCCATTCTAGCAGACCACAGGGTCACTGAGACGGTTGCAGACGCCTCCGGGAGACCGAGCGTTTGAATATTGCGCCTGGTTTAAACGCATCGCGTCACTAAAACTCGATCCTTTGGTAGATCATACGAAAATATGCTGGTATAAGAACGGGAATATAGCTAACCCCTAGTCTAAACCCTAGTTTAAATAGTCCATAGAGCAAATATCCTTAACGCAGACGCCTCGACGCTATCCAACGCGAAGCATCTTCACCATAGTTCGCTCTTGAACCCAGAGAGAAGGTCCCCTAAGCCCCTCTAGCTTCCGAGCTAGCCTTCCATCAAGACCTCATCCGACCCGCCTGCCCCGACGCAAAACCCCCCGTCATACACTTAGGCTGCATATAATCTAATGCCCCGTCAGTAAACAGCCATCCCCCCCTCCTCCCTTTTCCCCATTTACTCATATAATTCGCATTCGGGTCAAGCCCAGGATTGTCCGGACACGTATCCACCGTCACATCACACGTATACATGGTATCCCCCGACGGTTGCAGATGCGCGGGCGTATCGTGTACAAAGTCATTGCCGTCGGTGCAGTTCCCGCCAAAGGTGTGCAACAGGCCGAGCCAGTGGCCTATTTCGTGGACGGCAGCATGGTGTCCCTTGGTGGAGTTGCAATTATCAGGTTATACTTGGGGAACGTAGTGCTTTGGGGCAGGCAAGGATATGTTGGAGCAGGAAAAGGAGAGAACGTACATCTAATGATACATTCATCACCTGTAGGTGCCGTGTCAAAGGCTTTCGGTCCTTCGAAAATTGGCCAGGGTGCCCCCAGATCGCATTCTCGCCGGGATGGGTCTCGGCGAGGTCCTCACTGACGTTGTGTGAGATATTCAGGAGGGCAAACTGGAAGCCAGCGGATCTGTAGGCGGTGTTAAAGACGTCTATTTGATTGTATAGGGTGTCGTTCTACGCGCTCGTTAGTGTTTCCTGGAATGACTTTCTTTAAAGAAAGTGAAATATGGAAACGGGCGAGATTATACCGAAATCCATCCGTCATCGGGCTTCACACTCGTGCTGGTGATATGCATGTAGGTTGGAATCCATTCTGTTTCCCACGATTCACCGGCTGTCTGAACCATGTCGAAGTCTGCCATCTGAGCGGAGACGGCCAAGAAGCCATCGTGGGGTTGCAAGCAGTGTTCAGCAGGGTTGGTTGAGAAGGTTCCAGGCATTGCTACTGCAGCGACCGCGCTCAGTAGAGTAGTGAAGACAAAGAGTATCTTCATGTTGTGCTAGGGTATTAGGGGCCGAAAGGAGAGATAAAGGAGTAGCGGAGGGGATCAAAAATGGCTCTCGAGCGTGCGAGGAAGAGAAACAGGATTCCCTTCACGATATACATACAGAGGTAAAATAATCACCAAACACCGGAATCAGTGTCAGGTATTCACCACACAGGACAATGAGCAGTCTTTCCTGCTCTTCCTAATGAACGTCGTGTGACCGAGGTCGTCGCTATCACCCTCGGGAGCTCGGGCATTCGCGGTTCTGCGCCCAAAATAAGAGGTCCATCGGGCCCGATGATCGTACCTGGCCCAAACGCTCTGCGGGAAAGTAGATCTAGCTGCAGTTGTGAGACGAAGAAAGCTCTGATCACTGACACAAAGGTTAGCAAAAGCTCAGTCCTCGACAGACCACA
Source organism: Lentithecium fluviatile CBS 122367 (assembly GCA_010405425.1). Lineage (NCBI taxonomy): Eukaryota > Fungi > Ascomycota > Dothideomycetes > Pleosporales > Lentitheciaceae > Lentithecium > Lentithecium fluviatile. Next base: position 97,132 of record MU005578.1, on the reverse strand, counting down.
TTGATGACTTACTTTGGTGACCACAGATCAAGCCCCTCGTCATCGAACAAGTGCCTCAGCATAAGAATAGAATGTATGTGCATATTTTTGATTTTCCAATATCACGTCTATACTCTATCGATCCGCTGTGTTCCCATCGCTATACCCGAGATGGACCATGTCGCCATCGAGGCCAAAAGCTGGACTTTAACACAGCGCAAAGCAGCAAATCTGCATGATCAACCGAGAAATGACAGAAATCTCACCAAACCCTCTGGAGGCCTGTTGTTACCTGGTGATCATATGGTCTCTCGCTGGCCCCACACCAATCCACTTGACCTTGACACCGGTGAATTTCTCGATGAACTCAATGTACTTCCTTGCCTGAATGGGCAGATCGTAGAAGCTCTTCGCACCCGTGGTGGGCTTCTTCCACCCAGGTAGGGTCTCGTAATGTACCTCAACTTTAGCCAATATCTCCGGATTGGCGGGGAAGCCCTCCAGTTGTTGGCCGTTGTAAGAGTATGATATCGCCACCTTGAGCTCCTCAAAATCGTCAAGAACGTCGAGTTTTGTGAGGTTTAAGGAGGTGTAATCATTGCAAGCGTGCGAGTGCTTGATTACGATCAGATCGAGCCAGCCACAGCGTCGCTTCCGGCCAGTGGTTACGCCGACCTCGTGACCGACCGACTGCAATTTCTCACCAATTTCGTTGAGCTGTTCGGTGGGAAAGGGGCCACTGAGAGACGTTAGACGCATTCTTCTCGCCACGATGGCTAAACTTACGAGCCGACGCGTGTGGTGTATGCTTTGACCACACCAATCACCTCCTTGAGTGACCGCCATCCTAGTGTGAGGCCTGTGAGTACGCCGCCGAGACCGGTGTTCGACGATGTGACGAAGGGGTACGTTCCGTAATCGACGTCCAGCATCAGCGCATTGGCGCCTTCGACGAGGATCTTCGAGTTCTTCTCTTTCGCAGAGGCGAGCAGCGGAACCTGGTCGACAACGTAATCCTGAAGCTTGATGCGGAGCTCCTGTTCCAACTGTTAGCGCATGCCTCATGCTACCGCATACAGTCACCTGCCTTAAACTTCGCAATCTCCTCTTCTGGGTCGTACTTCAGCAAGTCTCCGAAGCGCTTTTGATATCCGAGGACTATCCGCCGGAATTTTTGCTCGAAGATTTCCTCGTCGAAGAGATCGCACATGCGCAGGCCGCTGCGGGTCATTTTCGTGCTGTATGTTGGGCCTGCCCGAGTCAGTCCCAGAACGTATTATAACTGTCGCGCACACTGACCAATGCCTTTCTTCGTGGTACCTGTCCCAATCGTCAGCCTTGTCTGCCTGTCCGAACTATTGCGCGGGCGCCCGACCTATGAAGCCTCCTCCCAGCTCTACTTCCTCCAAGCCATCCACAAGCTGGTGGACGTCGAAGACCACCTGCGCGCGGTCGGATATGAATATCCTGCCCTCCGTCTTCAAGCCCTTCTTGTCCAGCTCCTCCAGCTCCTTGAAGAAGGACGGGACGTGGACCACGCATCCGCTCCCAATGACGTTTATGCACCCGGGGTTCACGAGGCCGGACGGGAGGATGTGGAAGTCGTAGGTGATGCCGTTCGTGACGATCGTGTGACCGGCATTGTTACCGCCCTGCGCGCGACAGCAGAGCTGGGAGTCGTGGGCGAGGATGTCGGCGAGTTTTCCTTTGCCTTCGTCGCCCCATTGGGCGCCGAGGACGACGGTGACGGACATATTCCGTGGAGGAGAAGACAAAGAGCGCAGGTGGAGAGCGCCCGGGCTTGGGTATTTCAATTGCTCATGCAACGCGGGTAACGCGCTCGGAGGTGGCCGACTGCGTCCTTTTCACCGTTGAATGCTATCCAATTAAATATTTTCACAACGGAAAAGTCGCGTCGAGCGGATATCGGAGCAAGTTGGCCGTGGCTGGCGGAGGGAAACCCTGGCTTATGGGACTCGGCGAACGCGCTGCCTTTCTCTTGAGCGAGAAATGCGGCGGATTATCCAATTGGGCTGCGGTTGAGCGCTCTGAAAGCGTTTGAAGGTGTTGAGGCTCTTCCTCCGCAAGTTTGCCCCGCCCCCACCAAGGAGCGATGACGGATGTCGCAATTTCGTGCATGTGCAAGACGGAAAATTAGCAGCCAATCAGAGGCCGGCATTTGACGTACCTGCACCCGCAAGAACTTCATGTCTCCGCAGCCGTCTCGCACGCAACAACACGTAGAATATCCTGAAATTCTTAATTCCTGTTATCCGCATCACTCCTCCAAGCTATCCTTAAACCTGTATCGAAAGCGCGTTTCGCGACGCCAATCGACTCCAGACTACCCTCCCCTTCTACCAAACCCATAACCTCCATCCCAAAACGCCCCGACGCTTACCCAGACCCCCACTCCATCAAACCATAGCACCTACTCATTGTATTCCTTTGCCTCCAGCCTGGCCACAGATGAGATGCCATTGCCGGCGGCCAGAACCAGATCAATAAGCATCTCCTTGCTCAGACGCTCCATCTGATCCCGATCCGGCTGGTACTTGACGCGGAACGCGAACAGATCGACAAGAACGCGGCGGCCGGGTGAACCCGCGGGCGTGCACAGATACATTTGCATGACATCCTCGGCGGTAGGGAGGATCGCGGACTGCATGGCGGGTGCCAGGATGCCGTCTACAGCCGTGTTCTTGTATGTGCAGTCCCCGATTCTCGCACCAAGGACGTATGCGCGGACCAGAGAATGATAGACTAAAAGAGGTGGTTTGATGAATCAGTGTTGAACCGTGTTTGCACCATGGGGTGCATACTCGAGGAGTGTGATAACGGACGAAAGAAGACGCAGTGTAGAATATAGAGTACAGAGGAAGAAGGTGACGGTGAGCGAATTTGGGCAAGACCTTGGAAGTTGGGGTTGGTACCGAAACGCACAGACGTCGCCTTTCTCACAGGGCGTAACCGACGAGGCAGAATGCACGTCTTCTCCGCTCATCAGCTTTGCGAACATTTGGCATTTGTTTACTTTATGCCGCTGTAAAGAACCCGAGTCCTGATACAGGGTTGAAAGCCTCGTCACCAAAGTTGACAATAACTGCGAACGCCACATCGCTCAGCCCGCCATTGAGATCACGCTGGACATCCTCTCACGGCACTCCCCTTCCCGCCCTCGTAGCCTTCGCTAATTCACTCTGAGCGTCGTCGTCTGCGTACCGCTGGTAGATCGGCAAGTAATGCTCTCTCTCACTCATCGTCTCAATCACACTCCTCCTCTTGCTTACCTCCTCCACCCACACCCTCCATTTCTCCCAAACGGTCTCATCATCTCCACCCTTTCCCTTCTCCGGGATCCCCAGCCCTCCCTTGAAGTGATCGAAGATCCACAGTCGCAAAGCCCAAGGTGCAATCACAATATCAATAAGACTGAACTCCTTGCCTAGGAAGAAAGGGCCCTTGGGGTCCATCTCCTTGGTGAACTCTTTCAGGTAACCGAGAAAATCGTGCTGCTTCTCTTTCAGGCCATCCTGACCTTGGTGCTGCAGAAACCGGTGGAAACCGGGAATAATACGACTGGTGACATAGTCGGTCCAAATGCGTGTTCGGGCGCGGTCATAGGGATCTTTGGGAAGAAGGTGAGGAGTATGGTCCGGAAATGCTTCTTCGAGGAATTCGCAGAGAACAGTGCTTTCGTACAGCGGCTTGTTCTGGCTGGAGAGTGGGCACGAGTCCGCGTGGGTTCAAGTCAAGGAGAGACTTGGGCTTGCGGTAGGGGTTGACTTCGATGTATTGGTATTGGATGCCTTTCTCTTCGAGGGCGATCCACACGCGCTGGACAAAGGGGCAGAACCATCCTGAGTAGAGCTTGAGATGGTGTTCGGCCGAGTGCGCCTATCGCTTTGTTAGCATCTCGGCACGCCGCCGTGGATCTGATTCTACCTTGACTGTTGCTGCCGCAGGACCCGTAGCCTCGGGATAAAGGTCTGCGTCTGGATGATCATTGCCCATAGTTGCGCTTTCTCAGTACTCGCTTCTTGATTACGGTTAGAACAGAAAAGACGCGTTGAAGGTGGAATGAGTTTAGTGGTTGGTATCCCCAAGAGACAAGAGAGGCCCGAGTGGAGTAATTAAGCATCATATTCCGCGTCGTCACCTTTTCGAAATCCATCGTGTCAATGACGCAAGCGGGGAAAGAATGGCCGAACTCCACACCTCCCCTGTTGTGCCTTCTCCGCACGCCGTCCGTCCCATGCTCCACCAGTTCGCAAGGCTGAGGGGCGATAAACATGCGCCAATGTGACGATGAAAGCTTGTTTTGCGAGTGAACGCCTACTACGGCTGGACCTGCCATTTTAGACCTATTGTAACGCTGCGATGAAAATCTGAAATATCCGAGTTGACCGACACAACCAACTAATTCGGAGGGAAAACGTACAGTAGCACAGATTGAGCTGAGGACACATGAGTAACCGTTGGGAATAGTGAGTAAGCAGGCAAGTCAGTCCTAAAGCACAGCATCGTGGGAACTGCCGTTTTACTCGTTGGCCAACCCCATTCTAAGACGTTGAAATACGAAAACGCTAGCAGCCCCTCTGGAGTTAATTACTCGACTTTAAGACCAACTCAGACCTTACGCGTCGGCTAGGCATTACTTGTCCTCTTCATACCTAACAGTCCGTACTGAACGAACATGCGCGCCCTCATTCGAAGGAGCGATCCGAAAACACTCACGCTCGACGTGAATCACCCATCGCCTTCCCCGGCAGATCACCCGCAATATTACATCATCCGTACCAAAGCTACGGCATTGACGCGTGGCGAATTGACCTGGCCTGAGCCCCTCATTCCAGACATTCTAATACCAGGCTTTGACCTCGCCGGCGAGGTACTCTCAGCGCCCACAACGCCGGGGAAACATGCATTCAAAGCTGGCGACGAAGTGTATGCCCTCACGACTTTCACTTGGAAGGGGAATGCGCGAGAAATAAGTGTGGGACACGAGGACGAGCTGGCGCTGAAGCCGAAAAATGCGAGCTGGGAAGAGGCTGCTAGCGTGCCTTTGAGTGCGTTAAGCGCCTACGAGGCACTCTTTGTACACGCCAATCTGAAGCTCTCTAAAGACAGTAACAACCAGATAACGCGCGTTCTGGTGACAGCCGCCTCTGGAGGTGTCGGTATCTGGGGCGTTCAGCTCGCCCACGAAGCAGGTGCAGAGGTTGTTGGCACGTGCGGGACGTCCAACATGGACTTTGTCAAGAGTCTTGGTGCAGACACCGTCCTCGACTACAAGGAAACGGATGTCCTCGACTGGGTCGGTGAAGATATTGAGAAGCGTGCCTTCGACGTTATCCTCGACTGCATTGGCGGCCAGACTTTGATAAGCGCGTGGAAATGTGCCAGGAGGGGCGGGAAGGTCATCAGTGTGGCCGAACCACCTGATCCGAAGAAACCAACGAAAGGGGTGGCAGAGGGAGTTGAGGGAATATGGTTTATCGACAAAGCGAATGGAGTAGCGTTGGGGGAGGTAACGAGTCTGATTGAGCGGAGGAAATGTAAACCGGTGGTGGACAGCGTCTATCGACTCGAGTAATTTAAGGAGGCTTTTGATAGACTCGAGGGAGGACATACTAAGGAGAAGGTGATATTGAGCATCGATTGAGAGAGATGTATACTTCTGGTATTAGGATTAGCCGTGACATGGTCGGAAAGTATACTTCAATATTTAATTTGTTTGACAGCTACAAGATCCAAGGGGATTTTGTTGGCCTAAACGCAAGGAGCAGGAGAGCTTCTTTGACGGCTACGTGCGACAGCCTCAAGCGAACAGAAGGCTTCCAAGGTTCGCCAGGCAGCCGTTCGTCGATGGTAAGCAGCTGTGCATTTGGAAGTAGGTCAGATAGCTTGTAATATCGGTGGCGGTGAGCAAGCCATTTTTGACCAACCAAAATGGAGTTTGACCCTCCACGGGGAGGGTTCAGTAGGCAAAGGCCGGGTTCATTAACGCTCCCACATGCAGCGTGGGAACAACACCCACGACATAGCCATGCTCGGCAAGTGGGGTAGAATGTTATGAGCATGTTTGTTCCATCTCAGAACAGAGATGACGTGACGGTCGGATGACTTGTTGAGCATTGCCCAGCAACGGCCCGAGTCATCTGCTGTGCCGATGGCCTGCTGCAATTTAGTCGGATAATTCGGTGGTGTAGTTTGGTTGGAAGACTTAGTTCTGCGCTCTAGTCCAGGGTGACAGGACCTCGTCAGTTCGACCAATCGGAGAGTGACGGACTACAATTCCTTCGATTGCCATGGCTAACGGATGTAGGAGGAAATCGATGCGAGAGCAAGAAAACCGATGAATGTGCACCTGCCTGCGGCGCTAACGCACTATGCTAGTCCTGCCTTACTTGATGAGTCAATGGCATACCGTGGATCGCGAATTGTCATTGAAGCCTTCGTGCGATGGCGAGAGGGTTGGCCGAGGTGTTTCCAAACCTTCAAACAACACTGAAACATGCGCTTGTTGTGATGAGAAATTGCTCACTACTCCTGTGTTCTGGAAAGTGTTTCAGCAGCGCCGTTGGCAAAATGGAAGCACCAAGCCCTCGGAAACGTGATGGTGTCGACGTGATATCCATCCGGAAGCGCTCGGAAGGCGGATTACACTAGGGCCGACTGAGACCAATGTCAGCCTTGATCAGACGGCGCGCTCTGCACGTTGTTCCCGGCGCTATACCTGTTGCCAAGCCACTACGAAGCTTAACTGGGGGTGAGTTATTGGACAGGTGACGTCGATCGCTGATGAGATGAAGCGGTGGGCTCGGTCGAGCTGGAGACATCTCGGATACAACACTCAATCGCGTCGGGAACGCGTAGCTTCGCCCGCGTGCGGAGAATGCAGCGAAAACGAGAGATTGGTGAAGAAAAGCCCGGACGACCTCGCCAAAACACTCGGCGCGGGAGGGTTGCACATTGACAAGAAACCTCATGTGTCGGCGAGCTGGCTGACCGAAGCCTGCCCCGCCTTTATGTGCGTCGGGTCGCACAAAGCGCACGCGGCCGAGTGCGGTTATGCCCGTGCGACGAGAGGATGCAAAATCGCAAATCGAATAAGTATAGGCGATGAGGCGCGGTATGTCCATAGACACAAACCCTGCATCTTTCGGCGATAAAAAGAATGTCTCAATGGTGGATCGATGGCAAGGCTGGGAGCTCGACGCTGATGACACCACTAGCGCCAAGTAGCATGGTGGGTCATTGGTGCTTGCCGTCACAAGTACTGAGGGAAACTCGCGGAACAAAACAAATCGCGCCGCTGACAAACTTGTCGCGATGGGCCATGGTGGCCTCAGTTGTTTCCGATACTTCCGGCATGCATTATTCTTAAGCTGCCTCGCCCAAGCTGCGTGGCGGCCCGCATAGCTCTTTTGGTACCGCCTCGTCCTTTCTTCCGTTGATCTGCATAGCTGCGCTCAGCATTTCTGGTCGTTGCGGCGTCTTTTGAGCTTCCTTTGCATGCCATCGACCTAGCACCGCATTCCCTTTCTGCATTCCTATATTTTCAGACTGTCGGTATATATGACGCGAGCTCGAGTCCTTACCCTAGCAACCGCAGCGCTCCTGCTAGAGGTGCTTCCTCTGGTAGCCGCTCATGGCGACGAGCACGGTGCGCCGATGGATATGCACGATGCCCCACCGCCGGTCGAGGACAATGGACCCCCGCGAAGCTATTGGGGGCTTTCTGACCACGCAACCCTGATGTACTGGCATATTGCGCTGGAGATCCTCGCTTGGGTTGTGGTTCTACCAGTTGGTGAGCTTTCTCGTACCACAAAGTTGACCTTCCGCTGATGGCGATTAGGTGTGATGCTGAGTATCGCTCGTTCGCGCCTGGCTCTTGCATCCCATTTTCTCTTCCTCGTCATGAATGCGCTTGCGCTTCTTCTAGGCCTCGTGTACAACCACCGAACCCCAGAGCTGTACGAGAACAACGCCCATAGCAAGATCGGATGGATTATCACATGGATTGCTTCGGCCTGGGTCGTCATGGCGCTGATTGAGGTCTATGTCGCTCGCGTGGGGGCGAGCTCGGTTGAGCGTCGTGCGGGCCATGACCTGAATGCGGCAAATATGGCCCAATACCAGCGTGTACAGGATATGTCCTCTTCACCACCTAGGTGGTCAAATGATTCTGGACAGGGCACTGAACGCAACTCAGCCTCCCTTTATGGCCACTCTAGGTCGCCAAGCGTTGAGTCTGAGCAGGAACACTTCCTCGATTCCACTTATAGGTACACCCATGAAGATGAAGAGGACTTTTCTGAGGAGGCCGAGAAGCGTGGCTTTCTGAGAGACACAGCCATTGATAGGTTCCTTTCGCGCAATGTTGCAAGGTTTGTCGTCGGGAAGCCCCTGAAGTTCCTTAAGTTCCTTTCCGTTGTGATTGAACGCACGATCCTGATCCAGGGCTTTGTGGCCATCACCAGCGGTACGGTTGTCTATGGAGGCATCGGAGTGAGTGGTACTACCAGTCTGAGCGACTCACTTTTGCTAATGGATGCGTCCAGCACGGAGGTGCCGTCTTCAACGTCCTCGCACACTACGTGAAAGGCGGAGTCTTTTTCGGATACGGACTTCTCACATTGGGTCGATGGATGGGAGCGTTCGCGGACTTTGGATGGGCGTGGAACGTCAAGCCACCCCAGGAGGTGGTGGGCCGTCGGCGGGCGGCCATACCTTCCGCCGAGTTCACAGAATCCTTCGTCATCTTCTTCTACGGCTGCACCAATGTTTTTATGGAGCATTTAGCTGCTTGGGGCGATGCGTGGACTGCACAGGATTTGGAACATGTCTCTATTTCAGTTATGTTTTTTGGTGGTGGTTTGGTGAGTTCAGCTGTTTCCGTTCTCGGGTGCAGCTTTGTACTGACTGTACCTTCCTAGTTGGGAATGATCGTCGAATCGTCGAAGATGAGAGAACTCCTTAACACTGCAGTTCTCGCGGCACAACCGCCAACAACGCAGTTCGATGACGAGATATGGAAGCAGCCTCGACAATATCGCTTCTCTATGAACCCTTTGCCTGGACTTGTCATTCTTCTGCTCGGCAAGATGATGAGCTCGCACCACCAAACGTCGGTGCTCTCGACAATGATACATACCCAGTGGGGCACCATGTTTATGGGATTCGCCCTTGCGAGGGCGCTCACATATATTACGCTTTACATCCGCCCGCCGACGTCATACCTTCCCTCGCGCCCACCAACAGAAGTCATCACCTCTTTCTGTCTCATTGCCGGTGGCATTACCTTCATGGTGAGCAATAAAGACACTGTCGCTGCGCTGGAGTCGTACAACCTCGACGCCATGTTCACATTCACCGTCACCATGGGCCTCGTTGCGCTGCTCATGTCTTGGACTGTCGTGGTTGTCACTGTCAAGGGCTGGGCCGTACGCAAAGAAAGGGCGAGTCGCTTCGCCAAAAGCAGCGCTGGCGTGCTAGCTTGAGTGGTACTTAGCTCGGCGACGCCTTCTACAGCGCGCAGCTTGTCTGCTGCACCACATCCCCTATTCCTTCTCATTCGGTACCAGCATAGCGAACGGTTTACCGGAGTCTATACCCCTTGTTTTCTCTTCATACCCTCATGCTTTACGAATTTTGACTTTATGATACCCCTATCCCCACGGATGGCGATGCATCTTGGATTCCTACGTTTGCATAGGGGAGTGGTGATGTTAATGGCTGGTGTGATCGTAGGGAGCTGGAGTAATGAGCGCAGAAGACGATGGAAGGTGGTTGTAACGAGTGTTTGAATCGATGCGGTTTTACCGAGTTGCACAGAGCAGCCTTGCCTTTTGAGTGATATGTGAGGCCTGATTCGATTGTCGTTGAGGTCATGGATATTTGGGCCATGATTTCGGATATTATTCGTTCGAAGTCCATGGGGTATCTTCCATACAAAGCCTTTCACGAGTGCCTTCTTCTCCACCTGCGAATGTCTCTTCAATGACCTATTACCGTGCTCCTCTCCTTCTTCCCGCAGCTCCCCGCGCAATACCACTGCCGCCTCTTCCTCCCCTCGGAGCACCCCGTGGAATACCACCTCCCCTGCCAGCCCGCGGTATGCCGCCCCTTCCTCTTCCAGTGCCCGCCATCTTCTGCGCCGGCGCAGGTGTAACCGGGTTCTGAAACTTCGACGCCATCCTACTGCTCGGCGGGTTCTCGATGAACGACGTATCGGTCGTCAGGAATGTAGCTTCCACGTCTGGCTCCGGACCGCGGAAGCTGGACGAGAACGCGGGGTTGTTTTGTGGGCGTTTGAAGGACTCCGGAATCGGTGCCTAACCACCATCAGTACAATCCTCTCCTTCCCTATATCTCCTTCCCCCAGTCTACCGAACAAACATACCTCACTAAAATCCACACAAAAAGCATTCATATTCAGCCCATACAAAAACCCCGCAAAGCTCTCGCTGAACCGCGACAAACTCTCATGCATTGTCTGCAGCGCGACAAAGTTTGACTCTAGGTCCGCCATCGCGTCGCTCAACTCGGCGAACTGGTCTGACAGGTCTTCGAGTGGGTTAGAGGAGGACGTGTAGGGACCCCGGCCGCGGGTTGCGCTGTCGCGAAGGGAGCTGCGGGAGGAGGGGCGGAGAGGTGTTATTGGGCGTGAGCGTGTGAGGGGCGATTTAGAGCGCGTGCGATTCAGGGTGCGCGAGGGTGGGTCGGTTGGGGGGGTGGTGGTTCGCATGGTGGGTGTTGTGTTGGGGAATGGATGGGAGGGATGGGATGGATGTTGCGTTGTGGGTTGATTTGAGGTGTTGGCGCGCGTAATGAGGGCATTAACGCGTAATCAGGTGGGGTAGAAGATCATGTGCACAATTGAAGAGGCCGAAGCGGTTTGTTCGCGGTGAGATGGCTGCGCCTCGCATGTTTACCTTCACGATGTTTAGAGGGGGTCGCCAAGCGCAACCCACAACGATGACGAAGGTCCCGTGCCCATAACCTTCTTTTCCCCAGCTTTCGCACTTTCAAAAGCTCGATCGGGATATTTGCTTACAGGCCGTCGCATGCTCTGACAATTCTTACGTCGCCCTCCCACCTCAATCCCGTCATCCTTGCCTTCTGACACCATTTCACCCTTGAGTCCTGCACCGCCCCTCTTCGGTGCGTACTGCCGGCAGCTCAGCCCTGCGCAAACTGGTACCCGCGACGCGGCGGATCTGTGCCTTCCGTAAGCCGACTGTGTTGTCAGACTTCAGCTCCAGCTCCAGCTCCAGCTCCTTCTTTCCTTCTTACTATATGTGCTTTCGCGCCCATACACCCCGAAGAGCAGCATTACAGAACTTAGCATCTTCTTCTGCGACGTATCAACCAGTGCGATATATTACCAAGCGATTTCATCCCCGTTTCACCGTAAACATATCCTGCGCCTCCGCCAGAACCCGATTATATCATTGCGCGCATTACCGTCCGGCGAAACTACCTAAAAGAAGCGGATCGGGTCTCTTCACAGCGGTCGTCGTTTTTGGCATTGCAGTTGGCGGCGCAATTCTTTTTCCGCTTCTAAGAAATACTCCGAAGTACGATATTGAGAAAGCCGCTTCGTCGCCGCCCTTCAATCCCTCCGACTTTACAGACTCGTTCCTCGTCATGGCGCCGAATACGCCTCCCGGGCGGCCCGGAACCCTCACACCTGAACAAGAATCGAAGCTACGCGAAATGTGGACGGCGACGCTGAGGATGTTTGGGGAATATGAGCTGGCCGCGGCGGATGTCAATGGTACAGAATCGCCGGCAGTCTCTTCTGAAGCGTCATCGGAAAAGGACGTCAAGAAAGACAAGAAGAAGAGCAGGCTGAATGTCTTTAAGCGCAACAAGGGCGACAAGGAGGACAAGTCGGGGTCGACCCCCTCATCGGGCACTGTCACACCTTCGGATATCAGCTCCCTCTCAATAGCGGATGACGATGATAAGCACGGGCAGACGAAGCAGGCCAAGGCGGCGCTGGCAAATATGTCACCAGACGACCTGCGAACGGCATTTTGGAGCATGGTCAAGCTCGACCATCCAGATGCCTTGCTTTTGCGGTTTTTGCGCGCGCGCAAATGGGATGTGGAGAAGGCGTTGGTCATGATGATCTCGACTATGCATTGGCGGCTCGAGGAGATGCATGTCGACGATGACATTATCAAGAACGGCGAAGAATCAGCGTTGAGAGACAGCAAAAGTAGCGATCCTAAAGTGAAGAAGGAGGCCGAAGACTTCTTGACACAGCTGAGAATAGGGAAGAGCTATCTCCATGGGCTCGATGGCGAGGGCAGGCCGATGTGCATAGTCCGCGCCCGATTACACCATGGAGGCGAGCAGAGCGAATCCAGTCTAGAGCGCTTCACAGTCTTCACAATCGAAACAGCCAGGATGTTTCTGAGGCCGCCCGTCGACACCGCAGTAAGTAGCTCTCAACCCAGCAACACGCGACCTCGCAATCGTTGACCTCTCCCTCCCAGACCATCATTTTCGACATGACCGACTTCACCATGGCCAACATGGACTACGCCCCCGTCAAATTCATGACCAAGTGCTTCGAAGCAAACTATCCTGAATCCCTCGGCACCGTCCTTGTCTACAAAGCCCCCTGGGTGTTCAACGCCATCTGGAACATCATCCGCGGCTGGCTTGACCCCGTCGTCGCGGGCAAAGTGCACTTCGTCAAGAACGTAGACGAGCTGCAGAAATTTGTGCCTATGACGCAGATTCCCGCCGAGCTTGGCGGCGATGAGAAATTTGCATATGAGTACCCTGAACCCGTGGAGGGCGAGAACGCGAAGATGGCGGAGGAGGGGCCCAGGTTAGCGCTGCAAGATGAGAGGGCTGAGCTGGTCAAGCGGTACCTGAGCCGAATCCTCGAATGGGTGGTTGAAGGGGACAAGGGGAAGGGGCTGGAGGAGAGGAGGAGGGAAAGGGACGAAGTTGCGGAGCAGCTTAAACAGAACTACTGGAAGCTGGATCCGTATGTTAGGGCGAGGACGTTGTACGATCGTATTGGGTTGCTTGGGGAGGGTGGCGCGGTGACTTTCTATCCTAAGGCTAAGGTGGCGGAGAAGGAGAACTTGCCGCCGGCGCAGGAGACGAGTCCGGATGATTTGGATTAAGCAGGCGATGTGTATATGTGGATGGACGTATAATTGGGGTATGGTCGGTAGGCCATTGGGAGCTGAGGCCGAGCCAGTTCCCGGAGTGGCCTGTCGTAGCCTGCCGTATTTCTATCAGCATCAATTGATGCCCCACAAACAATCATAGAGACAGCACCGTCCGAAATCTCTAAAGAAATCCATAGTCAAATCCGTCCCCATGCTGTTCTCGCTAGAAATTACTCTTCTCGGAGTCTGCGCGGTGGGCGTGGCCTGCATGCCCTCATCCCTCCTCGGACTAAGAGCAGCAGACAGATAAGATCTGCGGAATATATATCGTGGAGGTCATGAGGACTACCGAGCTAATCGAACAAAGGCAAGATCATTCGCGATGACGCACTTCGGTAACCGACATTGTCAACTGAGCCGTGAGTCGATAGACGATCTGAAATTCTGACGTGTGGGTAGGTCGGTTGGTTGCTTGATATTGATTGAGGTGTGGGGAGTAGACTCGCAGGGAGATGGTGGTAACGGTCACTTGGAGTCGAGGGCAAGTCGAACCGTTGAACAAGCACGATTTCAACGCCTGCCATGCTTGGCGCTACATGCTCTTTGCCTCGTATACTGTACATACATATATTTACATCCACTAAGCTCTATACAGCGTGTTGCTCAATCCATCTGTTTCAACGTCCTCCCACTACGCTCCCGATTCCTCACTTGGTCGAGCTTTTCGTCCAGTCCATTGCCGTCGTCGAGCATGCCTTCCTCGAGCTTGTTCATGACTTCGGGCGATATAGCTTCTTCGACTTCTTCAGGCAGGCGGAGATCTCTGGCTGCACGGTAGGTGATATGGCCTTGTTGGGCGGCGGCGAGACGTTGCTTTTGGCCTGCTTGGCCGGCGCGGCCGAGGACGCCGGCGATGACTTGGATGCAGCGGATGCTGTGGTATGTCAGCAAAACTTTTCCTTGTCTTTGGAAGATAGACATACCTGTCGTCGTTGGCCGGAATAGGGTAGGTGACCCATGTCGGATCCGCATTCGTGTCGATGACACCAATGGTGGGGATGTTGTTCAGCGCGCACTCGTGCAGCAAGACATAGTTCTCCAGCGGGTTGAGACACACCACCAGATCCGGTCGAAGCACCGGCCGGTCATAGAGCTGCTCCTCGAAACCAGGAACCTCTTCGTCCTTTTCATTGACCACCTTTGTCCGACACTTGCCCAAGATCTGCTGCCCGTTCGTGATGCTCCCGGGGATCCAGCGCTCAAACAGGTGATACCCCTTCGCCATCTGTGAGGCCTTCACAACAGCCCTGTCTTGTCCATCGCGCGTCCCAACAAACAGCACGAGACCACCCCGTCTTGACACCTCCTGCACGACCTTGGCGGCACGTCGCAGATGGGCTGCGGTGACCTCGAGCGAGATGATGTGGACGCCTTGTCTTATACCTTGAATATAGCGTGCATTTGCGGGGTTCCAGAGCGAGGTGAGGTGCCCTTGGTGGGCTTCAGCGGCAAGGAGGAGCTCGAGAGTAACGTCGGCGGGCGAAGGGGGGTTGTTGAGGAGCGCGTGTGGCTGGTAGTGGGGGCTGATGTCTGAACCCAGGTGTCCGAAGTGCTTCTCTGCGGAGGGTCAGAAATGGAAGGATATAGACGGGGAGCAGTCCAGCCTACCTAGATGCTTGAACTTGTGGTACTGTTCTGCGACAGAGCCCGAGAGCGGCGCTGCCTGCGTGTCGGGGCTGGCAGTGGGCACAGAGAATGCGGTCTGGGAATTAAGCTGGCCCTCGAGTGCTTGGAGCTGGTTCACGCTGCTGTCGGCGGTCGCTTCAATGGAGGTGACCTCGGAGAAGAATCGTCTGAACTGCTTCAAGCGGTTCTGCACGAGCGCCCGGTAGCCTGTGCACGTTAGAAAAGATATCAGTGGGACATCCCGTACGTACTGCCTCGCGCCGCAACATGTCGTATTATCATAATGGGTGGTGCGGTTCTCGTGGTGCTCGCTGGCAGCGCGCCAAAAAGTCCCAGACCACAACTCGGACGATGCTTGGCACTGTCCGCTTCCGGAAAGGCCGCTCTCCGCCGTCCGCAGAACTAAGATGTCAAATCTATTTGAAAGAGTTAGCTTACTTTGTTAACAAAAAATAATGACCAGGAAACTTTGAAGCAGTCTCTAATAGAGTTCTTTCTTTTAATTCGAAGATGGAAAAAGAAGAGCGGCATCAAAACAAAACAAAAAAGAAAGTGACCACACCCTGATTCGAACAGAGAGCCTATCAGCGTTAACATGTGAAGCCCAGTCATATCTACCGGACCCATCATACCTTCAGGAATTCCCATCTAAACTGGAATCTGACGCGCTACCATTGCGCCATGCGGCCGCCATGATGGAGGTACAAATTACCCCTCAGTTTTGAATTATAAAATTTCTAGGTTTAGCTAATAAATATATAGTATATGGTAGATAGATTTAAATGAAATCAACCAAGATCTACCCTATCTGCGAGATGAGGGGAAATGGGGCGATATTCTCGGTTAACGCAGGGCACCGCTGGATTTCTTAGTATAGTGCAGTACTACTTTACAAATGGTATAGCATAGTATAGGAAAATCTACCTGGGATCATTCTAAAAAGCACGTGACTTCGGGTGCCGACAGCCCCAGAACATTGAACCCTGCCGCCGCCCTGCGTCGCGCGCTCCGGCAGCGACAACCCGCGCTTTGGCTCCATCGCATTTGGTGTGGAACCGCGAGGGCATCAGCAAATCCCATCCTACCGTCACCTTACGTACGGCGCACTGCCGCCCCACTCGCGCCACTGCTCCACGCCCTCCCGCCGCTCGCAGGCTCCGAGAAGCTGCTGCGAGCTTGCGCAGGCGAGCTTTTCTTTTTCGGTTTCGCGCGTCGCTGGAACGGCCTTGTCGTCGCTAACCCTAGTGCATTCTTCTTGACCTTCCGCCGTCGAGTGGCTGCGTCTTCTGCGTGCACCTTCCCTCGCTGCCAGTGCCTGCCTTCCGTCCACCTCGCCGTTAGCCGCATGTCGCCTTGAGACTGTTGCCACCCGCAACTAGCAAGATAGGACGGCGGCCAAGTCTCCGTCCGCTCCGTTGTGCAGAGTGCAGACTTCCACTCCCCCGCCGCCGTCTCTCACCGCATCCCGCATCCCGCCCAACGCCCGAGCCCAGCACGTCGTCGCCCTCGTCGCCCCCGGGCGCTGCGACCCTCATGCCATATCTATCGGCGATTCCACTGTCTGAGCCGTGCCGAGGATGAATGGCAGCTACGCGTACAAGGGGTACCCGCAGCGGCCCTTCGCCCAGAACAACGGCGAAAACATCATAGACCATTCCGGCGATGGCTTGAACACCTTCATGGGCGACGGCCAGTCGCTCGACGACATCGTGCTGCAAAATGAAAAAGAGAACCGCAGACAGAGCATGCCCGTGTTCGGGGGCACGGAGATGCAGATGGGGAGCCCCGACTCGCGACGGCTTTCGATGCTGCAGTTTGGGGACAGCGCCACCATGGAGGACTTTCAGTTTGACGGGGGCATGGACGGGCTCATACGGAGCGGTACCTACCCTCGAACGACGGGTGAAATGCAGAACGAGCGGGGCCCCGTCTCCGACTTGGTCATAAACACACAGTTCACGAACGGCAACTCTCCCTTCTCCAACATACCGGCCTACGCATCTCCAATGCATCCGAACGCAAACATGGACATGGAGATGACCAGCCCGTACCCCGATATGTCGTTGCCAATCGACGACTCGCTCATGATGGGCCGTAGCGACATGAACATGTTTCCCAACACCCAGTTCACGGCGCCCATGATGGATTCGCCCGTGACGCAGGACTTTTCTAGCCTCCCCACTGCACCAACACAGGATCCGAATCTGTCCATGCCGCCTCCCGACCAATACCGAAGCAATTCCTCTAGCGCTACGCCCGACGCTCGCTCAAAGGGGCCCACCCCAGCCAGCAGCCAGGACCAGAGCAGCATGCGCTCCGGTTCTCGTCCACAGAGCGAACACCAGACTTCTTCCAATAGCGTACCGAACCAGATGGCCGATGCGTCTATGAAGAACCAGGAGCCAATAGCACTTCCCACAGGTCAGGATCTCCCACCAGAAAGTTTCAACCATATAAAGTTCCCATGGGCGGTACCCACAGGGGGCTTCCCATCTACAAGGACCCAAAACCCCCATATGCAAACGCAGTTCAAGAACGCGTATTCGTCTACCGGATTCGACATGCTAGGCGTGCTGGTACGTTCTTGATACTAGCCGGGTATTGTACGTGTGACTGACCATGTTGACTAGATGCGGGTAGCAACGAGGGCCAATCCTCAAATCGACATTGGTTCCGTAGATCTATCGTGCGCTTTCGTGGTGTGCGATGCCGAAAAGGACGACCAGCCCATCGTGTACTGTTCTGAGAACTTTGAGCGACTCACCGGCTATAGCAAGCACATGATTCTAGGCCGGAACTGTAGATTTCTGCAATCCCCCGATGGCAAAGTGGAACCCGGAGTCAAGCGCAGATACGTCGACGATGACTCGGTCTACTACCTCAAGCAAATGACCCTCAGGCAGCATGAAGCACAGATTAGTCTGATCAACTATCGGAGAGGAGGCCAGCCTTTTATGAACCTGCTGACCATGATTCCCATTCCCTGGGACTCTGGCTCAAAAATCAAGTTCATCGTGGGCTTTCAAGTCGATCTCGTGGAACAGCCAGGGTCCATGACGAACAAGAATCCAGGTGAGACTGACTCAATCAAGATTTACGCGGTGATGCTGACAGTAGCTAGACGGATCGTACCGGATCAACTACCAGCGAGGCATATCTATGCCAAGCTACGTCTTTAGTGATCACAAACCGCAACCCGACCAGGGACAAACGATCTCCAAGGACGAGGTGTCAAATATTCTAGCTTCATATGGTTCCACCGGAGATTCCGAAATAACCCGACGCCTTTGGGACAAGATCCTGCTTGAAAACACCGACGATGTTGTCCACGTGCTATCACTCAAGGGCCTGTTTCTGTACCTGTCTCCATCAAGCAACCGAGTCCTGGAATACGACCCGAGCGAACTCGTAGGTACAGCACTGTCTTCGGTATGCCATCCCAGCGACATTGTCCCCGTTACAAGAGAGTTGAAAGAGACGAGCAACGGCGCTTCGGTCAACGTAGTGTTCAGGATAAGACGGAAAAAGAGTGGATATATGTGGTTTGAGGGCCATGGGTCCTTGCACACAGAACAAGGAAAGGGCCGCAAGTGCATTATCCTAGTTGGACGAGAGCGGCCCGTCTACACGCTCAGCAAGACCATCGTGCGCGCATCTGGCGGCATAGGTGACAACGAACTTTGGACGAAAATGTCGACGTCTGGAATGTTTCTCTTCGTCTCTGCCAACGTTCGCTCTCTGTTGGATAAGCAGCCGGAGGAGCTCGTTGGAAGTAGCATCCAAGCCTTGATGCGTCAGGAGTCAAAAATGCAATTTGGACGAATATTGGAGCTTTCAAGGACTGGGAGGAAGGGGGAGGTCAAACACGAGATGATCAACAGGCGAGGCCAGGTGCTGCAGGCGTTTACCACTTTATATCCCGGCGATGCTACAGAGGGCCAGAAACCCACTTTCTTAGTCGGCCAGACCCGTCTCTTGAAGTATTCGAGGAATAGTGCTGGGCAGCGACCAGCAATGTACACAAACAAGGAGCGTAATTCTGGGGACTCACACGCTTCTATACATTCCGGGGCATCCCCTCATCCTGGATCGCTCTCCGGTCAGACTGGCTCAAACACACCACAAACGGCCACAACAGATCCCCGCTTTGCGACAACCGAAGAATCAGCTACCACCTTTGCTGGTCAGAACGGACTGCAGATCGGACATCAGGACCATTCGCTCGCCTCGGAAGACAACGTCTTTGATGAGCTCAAAACTACGCGGAGCACGAGCTGGCAGTACGAACTTCGGCAAATGGAGAAGCGGAATAGGTACTTGGCAGAAGAAGTGCAGAGCCTGTTGGCTGCAAAGAAGAAGCGAAAGCGAAGAAAGGGCGCCGGGCAGATGCAGAAGGACTGCGCAAACTGCCATACTAGAGCCACGCCAGAGTGGAGAAGAGGGCCGTCCGGGAACAGAGATCTGTGCAATTCCTGTGGTCTACGTTGGGCGAAGCAGGTAAATATCTCTTTTCCACTCAGTTGATTGCATGATAGCTAATCTTTTGTTATAGCAAGGCCGCGTGTCACCGAGAACTTCTTCTGTGAGCGACAAGAGCAAGAAGTCTGTTTCGCCGAGACACACGCAAAACATCCTACCGCACGGCATGTCCGACTTGGGGCATCAAGCATCCATGTCTTCGACGCAGGTTCAACCGGATAAGAATAATGGCAATCATGATCCTCATGCTGCAAAGGTCGCTCGTATGGACACGACTGCATCTCAGAGCTATGGCGGCGGAACGACAAATATACCTCCGAAGATCGATGAGGGCGTAGAGCCTGATTGAGACGGGTTCTCGCGTCCCGGCTAGTCTCGGCTTCCACGCTTCATTCTTCCTTCGACCTCTGGAACTCTTTCGTCTGAATTTGACACGATACCCTCTGTGCTCCTTCCCTCTTGGATCTATGCTCATCTTCTTCACTCTTGACACTTCGCCGGACGATTGGATCTCTTTTCTATTTACTCTAGCTTCGAGCTGAACCTCCGCTGCTAAAGCTGTTGGGCACGACAGTAACACTGCTATCTACGGCATCTAAATCATAGGAAATGATCGGCTGGCACAATTTATCTTCCTAGTCCATTTATTGGCTAGATGTCTTTGCAAACTTTCACGAACATTATCTGGCTTCGATATTGGCGAAAAACAGGGGCGTCATTTACCTCCCGAATTTAGCCCTACGGCATAGAAGGCGTCGATTCCTTGTATATATCAAACGCGGCCTTTCAGCGATTTAGATGGAGAGGCGTGAGCGGGGATAGCCGGTAGTCTTTTCACGCGATCTAGCATCTTAGCACCCTATATCATACGCGCTTTATACATGTTCCTCGACAGGACAGCCTTGACGTTATCCTGAAGATGCAAGGGTCGGTTGCAGTTGCTGTGTGAGGCGGGATGTACGGCAGGGTTGTGGGAGAGTCTGAGTCGTGGAGTTGAGTGACGAGTGGGGATTGGGTGCATGGGGCGGTCTTGCATGGGTGATGGCGGCATTTGGGGGACGTGTGCTGCTGGGGCTTGACATGCCTGCGATTTTGAGGTTAGTTTGAGGTCTGCATTTGGTTGTGCGCAGGTGAAACACGAGCTTGACGCGCATGCATGCAGTGCGATTGACGGCACACAAGAAATGCGGCCCGAGAAAGTAGACTATTTGGAAGAAAGAAAGCCATTGTCGTTGTGGCGAGATGAAGCAGTTGGCGGACGGGAAGGCACGTGTCGCTAGCAACAGCTCAATCAACAGTCTCTAATTAAACCTTCGTGTTTAGGGCCCAAGAATCCGGAAGGGACCGAAGGGCTGCAAGGATCCCGTCAGGCCCAAGCTGGCCGCGTCCCCCTCATGTCAGGCAAGCCTCTCGTCAGACGCGGCAGCGCATCTGCAACCGTCCGCTTTCTTTTTTTCTTGCCGAATCTTAGCTTCTTGCCGGTCCGCTTCTTATCCTCTCGCTTCCACAGCGGTGACATTTTTCGAATTATTTTTCATTATCGATTGCCGCGAGCGTTTCGAGGGGCGTTGACGTCAAGTGGAGCGCTTTCGTGACGGGTTATTGGGCAAGCGAGGGCAAGAGAGTTTGAGATAGCGGGCGAGACATTAGGGGCAAGAGGACCGAGGAAGTGGTGCGATACCCAGGACGATACCCGAGACCTCACGACCTTTACACGACCGCTTCCGAATCCTTTTTGTTCTGCGGCCAGTGCGGCAGCGATTGCGATTGCGCACCATCGCCTACGACATCGGCAAAGGGTTGCGCATTGAGAGTGCGCGTGAGGCGAGGAGGAAGTTATGGATGAGAATAACCGGATTACGATTACGGTGTGTGGGGATGGCGGGTGTGGTATGTTGCGCTTTCGTTTTGGGGCAGAGGGAGGGGACACCTGTTGGAGAGCGGGATGGTTATACGCAGGGCTCGTTGCGAGCTCGTGCTGATGGCGAGATAGGGAAGAGTTCAATTACATTGCGATTGGTGAGGAGTCAGTGGACGCATGAGTAAGTTTCGCCGTTGACGGCTGAGGCTTGAGGTGTGCTTGAAGGCTGACCAGTCTTGTGCGCAGGTATGATCCCACGATAGGTACGTTATCTCCTCGACCACGAATCCCGCACACGACGAGCGATGCGATGGAGAGTCCACATCAGTTGCGCCGGAACAACACCCCGATGCATGCGCATACCCGCCCGCACCTTCCTCAGGCACACAACCCATACTAATCCCCACCCACAGAAGACTCCTACTCCGTAACTCGCACCATCGACGGCGTATCCTACTTCCTCATGCTCACCGACACCGCGGGGCAAGAAGAATACCGTTCGCTCTGGGCAGCCTCGAACCTGCGCTCCGACGCCTTCCTCCTTGTCTACGACATCACGAACCCACATTCCCTCGACGGCCTCGAATACTTCACCGAGATGATCGACATGGAAGAGGAGAACCGCATCGACCAGGGCAAAGTGCCGCCGGTCAAGATCGTGGCGGGGAATAAATGCGATTTGCAAGGCGCACGGCAGATAAGGAGTAAGGACGGGCTGGAGTGGGCGAGAAGGAGGGGCTGTGGGTTTATGGAGACGAGTGCGAGGGAGATGGTTAATATCGAGGAGACTTTTGCTCGTGGGTGGGTCCATTCGTGCTGAAGGGATGATGACTGATTTGGGTACAGATCTTGTGAGAAGGGTTGTCGAGGCTCGGAGGTTGGCTGCGGCTGGGGGTTCGGCTGCGCAACCTGTGAGAACGGCCGCTCTGCCACCGGTTATCGAGAAGGAGGATAACAAGTCGAGTTCGCCGAACGAAAAGGATGGCGCGTCGAAAATTGGCTTTTGGAAAAGGCTAAGGTGCTGGTAGCATGGCGCTTAGCTGCGCTATCCACTTACTGCCTACCACGGAAGAAGATTATACCCAAGGAGATATTGTAAGATGTAAAATGAGAGCTGGACGGATCTACGAGAAGCATGCTGGACTATTGTTGGAGAGGGAGAACTTTGGCTGTGTTTTGCCTAGCGGGAAATACCCTTTTATTTTGGACTTGGAATCGGGGTTTTTGTTTATCTGCAGATGTGGGCTTTGTATTACTACCCTAGATGGATTTCACCATACACGGCCGAGGATGGCTAGACTGGAGTGTTTTGTTTTGTCTTGCTGGAGCGTTTTTGCGTTGTATATATATGTAATGTTTACTGCGGACGGTTGTTGTTTTCTCGCGGTCATGTGGTCAAACATTCCAAATGCTTCAATATAAGGATCGTAGGTTCATCTATCCCGCAGTTCTGTTTGAATTTATGACTGTCGCTACATGGATTCGTTTTCCAAATCACGACATGCAGTCTTAAGATAGCGCGGTCTTGGCAAGCACGCCAGCCAAAGAAAATAGAGCTTTGTCTGCAGTTCTCTTCCGAGGATATCAACTCTTCGAAACCCTTCCGAATCCTTTCTGGACCTTCAATTGCACCTGCCAGTCAATCTCAGCGCGCAAGAGTGACATTGAAGAGCGAGGAAGTGCTTATCTGGCCCCGCCTTGCCCCGCTATCGGGTTCGTGCGTTGGTAAGAGTTAAAGGGACCTAGGAGGAAAGGCAAGAGAGGCTTTGGGCGGGGGATTAAAGGGAAAGAGAAGGCGAGATGGGCATTGAGGCGGAGCTAGAGAGCCCGGAGCATGGGCTTAAGAGGACGTTGAAGGACTTGTTTTCGGGGGCGGTTGGAGGTGTTGCACAAGTGCTTTTGGGTATGTTCTCTCTTCGAGGTGGATTGGAGAATTGAGGAGCGGCTGCTGCTCAATGACTTAGTCTGAGATGCGCCTTCTCGCAGTTCCTTGATGATTTTGTTCAGTCAGGTCTTGTCAGATGAGCGGCATACTCCGATACCGAAAAAAAAAAATTAACACGAACAGGTCAACCGTTCGACATCGTCAAGGTCAGATTACAAACCACACAACAATATTCCGGAGCCCTAGATGCAGCGACCAAGATCTACAAGAACGAAGGTGCCCTAGCCTTCTACAAGGGCACCTTGACCCCGTTGATAGGAATCGGTGCCTGTGTTTCCGTCCAGTTCGGTGGCTTCCACTATGCACGTCGAGCTTTCGAAACGAAGAACTTGGAAAAGGCCGGGTCTGGCGACCTCAGCTACATCCAATACTACGCATCTGGAGCCTTTGCCGGAATTACCAACACCATCCTCTCAAGCCCTATCGAACACATCCGTATTCGCCTGCAGACGCAGCCACATGGCGCAGGCCGTTTGTACAACGGGCCCATTGACTGCGTAAAGAAGCTATCGGCGCACGAGGGGCTCCTCAAAGGCCCGTATCGCGGGACAGCGGTCACATTTCTGCGTGAGGCGCAGGCCTACGGTGTCTGGTTCACGACCTTCGAGTACCTGATGAACTCAGACGCTAAGCGCAACAACATCAAGCGCGACGAGGTCAGCACCCTCAAGGTTGCCTTCTACGGCGGTCTCGCGGGCGAAGCGCTCTGGATCAGCAGCTACCCGTTCGACGTGGTGAAGAGCAAGATGCAGAGCGATGGCTTCGGCGCGGACCAGAAGTATAAGAGCATGCGGGACTGCTTCGCCAAGACGTGGAGGGCGGAGGGGATGGGTGGGTTCTGGAGGGGTATTGGGCCGACGCTATTGAGGGCTATGCCTGTCAGTGCGGGAACATTTGCTACGTAAGTACTACTCTTGAGTCTATGTGAATTGGACGGGATAACTGATGGCTTGCAGCGTCGAGCTTACTATGAGGCTTATCAACTAGGATTCCCGGGCCAACACGATATGTTGGAAAATCCCGGAAATCCCGAGTTTGTCAGACGAGATTTTCGAGATGAGACCCAGATCGGGGGCGGTACGGACCGCGAGGCAGCGAGATTGGATAGAGGCCAACACGTGTCTGACTGGCGTACGCGACAAGGCGCACACCGTCTTGAATTGCAGCAGTCTGGCATGTCGTTAAACCGGACTCCGTCGATAAAGGATAGAGTCAATGTCTTCATTCATTGCACGGTCCGACCGTACCTATAGTAGTTCTACCGTGAATCGACTAGCGATATCGAACTCGACTCGCGCAAGCGCAATGAACACGGCCTCCCCCGCTTTTGGATAATTAGCACATGCGCCGTCTGGGATGCATGCCGTTCGCATCTCTTCCCGTCACGCCTAGCCTCAGGCCAGCCCCATTTCCACAACGGAACTGCTCAGCCTGACTCTCAAATCCAAAACCGCCTACCTTCTTATCTACATGCACAACGCACAACGCGTAAACCCCCAACCAACACCACCCTATCGTGTCTTCCATCGCCAGCCCAGCCCCAAATAGTAATCCCAACTGCTCCAACACCCGAGACACTGCCCCTCCGCGCCCCATCCATTCTGCCCTCCCACTTAGCTCCCCCATCCAGCACGGAGTTCCCTCCTAATAAACTCGCAAAAATCAGCCCACTCACAGCTCGCACCAACCCAACTCATCCCGGATGTGCACAAACTCAGCGCCGCTGCCAACGTGCCAACGCGTGCCAACGCCCGGGGGCCCCAAATAGCGCTTCCAGAAGCGTTTAGCCGAAGCAGCCACGTTCACCGTTCATGTCCACCGTTGGCGAACCCCTGTTCCTAGCGTTCTCGATGCGTGAGTAGGTGGGCCGTGCGCTATACGAGACTAGCTTTCCCGAGACTGGAGTGAGTCCGTGGCTGCGGGTTGGGTGTTCGGTTGGGGAGGGACGGGTTGCGCGTGCCTGGCGCAGTGCTGACTTGGAGTGGGTGCAGGTGCAGTGCTTGGGGCAGCATTGGGGCTTGGTGGTGATAAGAGGTGGGTGTCTCCCGGGTTCCGTGCGTGTGGGTCGAGTTTTGTGCTTCTTTCTTCCTTCTTCATTCTTCTTCACACTTTAAGTTTACTTTGACGTTACTAGTTTCTTGTGTTTTTTCCCTTCGAATTGAATTGAGTTTGAAGTGTACAGTACGCTCTTTTGCTGAGACGGATACTTTGGAGCATATTGAAGAGAGTATCGAGCAGATTGACAAGCGTCGACCCTGCTCGCTGGACAACCATCCTTGAAGGAAGAAGAATCACACAACCTAAGAAACAATGGCGACACAAACCACCGCCCCTAGCAGCCCTCCAGCACCCTCCCCCTCAGGCCTCCGAAGCGCCTTCCGGCGCTGGAAAGACAAATGGCGAACGCAACCCCCCTCGCGCACCTCCAATACCAACCCCAGCAAGGCCGCCTACACCCCCGTCGACAGCGCACCCACGTCACGCCCGACCACCACTAAATCAACAAAATCAACCACAGCCTCCACACCAACACCCCCTCCATCAACTCACCCACCCGCAACACAACACCCTCGCCTCCGCTCCGTCCCCTCCTCCCCGGTCCCCCTCCACACCGCCCTCTTCACCCCCACAACCCAAACAACGATCCACTCACCCGCCGACCCACGGAACCGCTCCGCATCTCCCTCCCCCGCAAACACACTGCGGAAACACCAGCGACCGCCGCTCTCGCGGAGGAATACGATACAGGCGGAGTCTCTGGCATCCACCTCCTATCCACACGCACAATTCGAGGACTTTTCGAATCTACCGCTCGGGATTGTTACTACGACAATTGTCGCCGGGAACGGGGGAGAAGGGAGGAGGAAGAGGCACTCAAGATTGAGGCTATCGTTTTCGAGTAAGAGGAGCGTGAGTGCGGGGGCTGGTAGCGTGCCGAGTCCGCTGGGGAGCCCCGGGTTAATGTCGAGGTGGCATGAGAGGAGTGGGAGTCGAGCTGCGGGGAGGTTTGAGCAAGTGCCTGAGGTGGAGGGTGGAGAAACGGGGCCGGCAATGGGAATGAGGGCGAGGGCTGATAGTTATCGGGAGGGACTGGTGGAGGAGATGAGAGGGGGGAAGAAGGATAGGGTCAATGCGGGCGGGATTATGAGTGGGAGGGGGACGCCGGTACCTGGTGCTGCAGGTTGAGGTGGAGATGTGTTGGGAGGAACGATGTACAAGAAGGAAGGAAGGAGCATGAGAGACATGCGCAGAGTGGGATTGAGCGTTCTTGATATGGCGTATATCGGCGTCTTTGCAAAAGTGTGTTTCTTAGTGTTAGGTGTGACCGATAGCTGCTGTTGGAATGAGGATCGGGATTCTTGCGTGGCTCAGCTACACGCTGTCTATCAACCGCGACCCCTACTATTTGTAGTGAGCAATGTGTGGGGATGGAACGAATGCCATCTCAACATAATCGCGCAACGAGGCGACAAAATGCAGGTACCCATTTTGGTCCCATGACCCACCAAACCGTCCCACCCCAAGCTCCCCGCTACCAGTTGCATCGCATCCCATCTCACTCCGCAACCGCAAAAACAACCACCACCACCACCATCATCATCGTCAAAGTCACCCTCTTAGCTTCAATGCCACATACCCATCCAATGACGCCACGTTCGCACGCAATCCACCCCTCGCGCCTTGCCGTTCCTTCCTTTTTACCACGGGTAGTACCTTCACGGCTAGATCGCCAACCCCTCGCGGCTTGGTAAACGTCATCGAAGACGCGGGTGAAACAAGCTCGAGGTACAGCGGTGCAAACGCTCGTCGGGATGTGTAATTCCGCGAATTGGAATTAGCATCTATAAGTAAGGCCGAGAACTTATTGGGAGGGTATATATGGTGTTGCGCAGCTTGTTCGTGCCCAGTACTCGCAAAGGTTCGAACTGCGACAGGATGGTTAACTACAAGGCTCTCAGTGTCTGCACGCTTGCTGCGCTCTTCGATGCAGCGACTGGGGTTACGGCGCCGAATTTCCCGGTTGCGGGTGGGAATGCGAATTTGACGCTGGCGTTTGGGAATAATACTGTGTCTCCTCCGGGAGAGCTGCTTCCTCGGGCTGGTATGTCTTTTCAGCCATTCTACATGCGATGCTAACCACCAATCTGTAGAAACCGCAAACCCTCCAAACATCTCCACCCCCACATTCACCTCCGATGGCAGCGCCATCATTCTCCTCGTCGACACCGACGTCCCCCGCAACGGCACCCGCGTCCAACTCCTCCACTGGATGATTGGCAACGTCACCCTCTCATCATCGGGATCTGAGCTCGTCATCCCGCCCGAGTCCGCTGCTCTCGCTACATACCGGCAACCCAGCCCGCCCATCGGCGACGTCGCGCACGCTTATACAGCGCTCCTCTTCGCGCAGCCCGACAACTTCAGCGTGCCCGCGCAATTCACCGACGTCCTGCAGAGTCGCGTTTTCTTCGATACGGCGGCGTTTGTAGAGGCGGCCGGCTTGGGTAGCCCGATTGCGGCGAATTACTTTAGAGTACAGAATACCAGTGGGACCGCGACGCAGAGTTTCCCTCCGCCGGCTAGCACGCCGACGAACGGGACAACTCCACCTGCGCAGTTCCCAGGTGGGGCTGTGATGGTTGGGGAGAGGGCTTGGTTGATTGGGGTTGGGACGGCAGTTGTGGCTGGGTTGATAGCGGTGTTGCTTTGAGGAGGCGGTTGAACAGATTTCCATCGAAAGCGCGCGCCAATCTCCATGTTTCACGACATCTTGAATTTCCTCAAGCAATTAGCATCTTCGAAGGCTATTGCTGCATGACCGGCCTTTTCGAGTAGCGGTGTTGCAGGATAAAATGCTCAAACGGTAACCAAACGGAAGACATGGTCATCGATGCGCCTTACCGCTTGCTCATATATTCGTTACAGCTGCGCCTCCCCGGGGGCCGGAGTCCGACGCAGCAGGCATGGATACGCGGTCCGAGCCGCGCGGCTAGCTAGTCAAGGAGGGAGGGAGAGCTTCCTCCCGCCCTCCTTATCACCCTGCCTCCACACTCTCCTCCTCTTAAGGCGACTCTCCTTCAATATAAAGCTTGTTTGCATCTTCTCTAAAATCATGAGCCTTCGCTCAAGTGGTGCCGTTCGATTAATATGGACACTCCGGCTTTGGATATTCCGACTGAGGTTATAGATATCTATTTTAACCAAGGCGCTGTAAACCGGACCATTCTTACATCACTCATACCGCTTCCCAAGCCACAACAACACAGTTTCCGCACATACATTGGTGTCAATTCAGCGTGGTCCAGACAGGGACATCAAAAACTCCTTTCCAGAAGGGGGGTTTTCTTTTTCGATGAATACAGAGAACAGAGAGTTGCGTCAAGTTGCTTTCTTGCGCTAGCAACAGCATTACAGCCTGATCTGGATAAAACCCGCCAATATTGGGGCTTCAACACCTTCTGGCTGTCATTCTCCCTGATCTCTCCGCGGCAGATACAACAAAGTTAGTCACCGAGATTCGAAGTCTCATCGCCGACATCACACGTATGACAAGCTCAACAGTAAAATGTCTCGATCAGAGATTCAGTATCCTCGAGCTTCATCGCCAAACGCACGAAGCTTCTAATTTGAAGCTTATCAGTCTGTGGGCAGGCATCTTTCTTCCCCTCTCTTTAGCACCACCCTCCTAAGCATGCAAACGCGAGTCAGGGATCTAAACTGGATGGTATATGACTGGGCTGGCGTTTGCGGTAGTACTTGGCACCGTTTTATTTGGCTTCGTCTACATCTTGAAATGCGCAACTTGGCTCTTACCGTGGCTCAAGGAGGCCAAAGAAGACGAAGAATACAACGGAAAAGTTATTTCGCGCGGCATTTAAACCACCAGTCCTAGCCTTTTGGCGTTGATCTTGTCGTCCTTTATCGTCGGTTTGGTCAAGGATGCAAGCCTCGGTCTGAGGATTTTGGGCTATAGAGTCGCTGGCTTTCTTGGGCTCATCTTATTTGGTCCTATTGCGACATACCTTGCAATTTTATGGCGGAGACGGAGAGACGACCGCAGGGTGGCGAAATTTCGCAGAGGAAGGAGAAGCACTGTAAACGAGCATTGTCTGGAGGCTCCTCCCGACGAAGCGCCAAAGGAGAGAAGTAAGATTAAGATGGATGACGCACCGCCCGCGCAGCAACCTTTCGTAAGAGTCGTCTCAATGTCAAGCCATTTCGCTTCAAGCCTGCTTTTGCGTCAGCAATAATGAATCTGTCTCTGTCGCCACCAGCAATTGTTATACTGAGCAGCGTCTTGTTAAAGAATACAAAGGCTTTGAGTGTACTCACCTTCACTCTTGAGCCGAGGCAGTTTGAAAGCCGACAGCTAGATTGGATGCAGTAACATGTTAAAATCAGGGGCGGCTTTTCTTTAATTACCACACGATCCCATAAGTAGCCAGTCTAAGAAAGTCAGCATCCATCGCGCGAAAGCACGATGACTGTTTCCCACGCGAAGGGCGGAAGGGCGGTGGTGCTGCAGTAAGACATCCCGCTAGAGCGAAGAAGCCGCGTAGAAATTACAGTTCGCAAACCTCGAAGGAGCGTCCGGAGGATCGGGCAAGATGTAGTCATCGTGTTGTGAGTCAAAAGTGGGTCATGTACTTCGTACTGGGTCGCGCGTGAGCCAGAGACTGTGCTGACATTGGGCGTAATCGCCAACAACAATCCAGGATGCAAATTGGATATTCGAAATTGAGAGACGGTACAATGTATAAAGACAGCGAGGCTGCTCACGATATAGCGTCACATATCCGGCAGGACAGCTCCATCCATTGCGGTCTCCTCGACGCCATCAATGAGGTAGCATATATTACTGACAATGCGTTCTTTCAACTTTTCTCTCACGAGTCTTGTGCTCGTGAGTAGCTTCTTCACACCTTCCTACCAAACGCCTACGCCTCATTCTGTCAAGAAGATCTATCAATTCCCTTTCCAGACATGGGTCGAAAACATCGCCGTGCGTTCAAATGGCCAGCTCCTCGTCACGCTCCTCAACGCTCCGGAATTGCACCTCATCGACCCGTCCACTAGTCCACTGACTTCCAAGCTCATTCACTCATTCGTAGATGTGCGTGCGACTAGTTTACTTGGTATTGCCGAGCTCTCACACGACGTTTTCGCTGTCGTGGTGGACCAGATGCCGCAAACGCCGGGCAACTGTTCCATCTGGAAGGCTGATTTCAAGAGCGATCCCGCCGCCGTCAGTAAGATCGCGGATGTACAATCTACACAGCTTTTAAACGGCATAGCGAAGTTGAACGACCACACGCTTCTAGTCGCGGACTCGATGGCGGGAAATATCGTCAAGCTCGATGTTACCACCGGAGCGAGCACGCCCATTCTGGAAGACGCGAGTACAAAGCCGGGAACCATCAACGGGGGCTTTGCCAAATCCGGTGTCAACGGTATCAAGATCCTTGGCTCACATGTCTACTACACCAACTCCGCGCTCGCATCCTTCCATCGCGTCCGCATCGACTGCTCTACCGGCGAAGCCACTGGGCCTTTCGAGACTCTCGCAACGAGTATGCCTGATGCGGATGATTTCGCGCTGCTGAAGGACGGCACGGCATTTGTTGCAGTCGGTTCAGGGCATGTTGTGGAGAAAGTGGCCGGTGGGAGGCAGAGCGTCTTTGCTGGAGATCTGCATTCGAGTGCTGTTCCGGGACCGACGGCTGCGGCGTTGGGGCGAGGAAGTGATGAGGATGTTTTGTATGTGGTTACGAATGGGGGTGCTATAAACCCGGTCAATGGGACGTTTGCGGAGGGGGGAAGTGTGCTTGCTGTTGAGTTGAGGTGACACTACCTCTGGCAGAGCAGGAGGGAATGAATTGAGAATGTATGTTACTCTCACAACACGTGCATTGATGGTGTTCTGGTGCGGAAACTGGTGTTGATATGCCATCGAAGGAGTGTCATGTATTACATTCTTTCACAGGAGAGCCTGATTCAAGCTACCTCCAGCGCTGCGTCAACTTCGTGGATGCTGATGCTTTCGGCTCGCGATCGGCATGTTATTAGAAGAGATTAGGCTGGCCAGGAATTGAATGATGCCTTCTGCGTAACCGCATATTCGGCATCCCAGAGCTCTGGCTTGTGTTAGCAACTGGAGAAGTGTTGCGGACCTTCCTTCCGAGGTCTGATGGCTCGTGGCCCGTGCACGCTAGTCCACTGGATCTGTGACCTTTTCAGAACGTCAACCGTCTCAACCTCCATAACATCACACCCGCCTTTCGAAATTGCCCATTCCAGAGGCAGGGAAACGAAGTGTTCTTTTCTGTTTGCTCTGTTTTCTTCTCCGGTGGTTTCTTCGGCTTCATTTCTTTCTCGAGTCACGAACTGTCCCGACGATTAAAATGTTTGGAGCCTGTTCTTCCGCACGAACGAAGATACGCTCTCAGTGGGACCTTTTGTTGCTGAGTTGTACATTGGACAGCTACTCTAACGTGGGTTCCTGACGATCAGTCCTCTGAGCCATGTTATCCTGGACTGGAGAATGGTGCTGAGCGGCATTGCCTCCGCCCCATCATCTACACCACCCAATGGACATCGACCCACGAGATTATCCGCTCAGTGAGGGACCACCCTCCAAGCCGGACGGTACTGTCCAGGCTTGGTATGCCCTGCAAGCTATTGGGCGTTTGTCGGGTCCCGGAACTTCTAGACGCAGTAGCTCAATGCACTGTTACGTTTGCGCCGTACCTTGCATGAAAAACGTACGCGTTCGGATACCGTGGTCGACTATCTGATGGAACATACCCACAGTCGCAGACGAGAGTTAGCACCCTATCAGTTCATGCACCACTGCCGCGCTAGGTTGAAGCACCCATGGACTCCTCCGCTTTCGCATTCGTACACAATGAATATACCACTTAAGGAGGCGTAAATGCGACAGACGATCTTCTGGAAGTCACAAGAGCTTGACCTGGGTTCCCCTACAATGGAAGTCGATCGTGCTAGAGCAAAAGACCAGCCGCACCTCCGCGAGGTCTTACTGGACTTGCACCTCCTGCGACTTCGTAAGATCGCATTCCTTTCATCTGAACGGGATCATCGTACACTTCCCGATTGATGTCGTCACCGGGACTTATCCTCTCCCGTTGCTGAAGTATGGAACCGAAAACCATGAGGATGAGCGGCACATTGTCTGCCGACGTATATGGCAAAGGGCTATCCTTTAATCCGTGTAATCTTCGTATTGAATTGGGAGTCTTCGAGAAGCTTGGTGAGTTCTTCGGAAGGCAATACGCACTCCTATATACCCGGGAATTTGTTGAAGCCCACCCATCAGAGAGGGCGCATGACAAAAACTACCTTGGTCTCGGATCATACCGCTTCGCTTGACCAGCCCTACCAGTATGCGAAGGACGCGCTCGTTTCAGCATGCCCACACCTTGCCTCCAGGTTTACACCCCGCCATCCTGGCGCGCATCACTTCTACGCGCCTTTTGGGCGTGCGAATGCCTACGACACAATGCTATCATCGGAGGAGGGTGCACCTTGCAATCGCATGGCTTGTCGTCGCAATCCCACCGTTCATATGTTGCGGGTGCGCCGCCGTATTCTGCAGCCTCGCGCTCTATATTCCCATCCATGCCGCCTCGGTAGCCAACAGACTCTGGCAGTCACACAGACTCTGGTAGTCAATTAGACTCTGGCAGTCATACAGACCTTCAGGCTCTGGTAGTCTACTTTAATTCACGATGTCGTTCACGATATCGCCGTCGGACGTTACGCCGGATTACCTAGCCGAGGATCTGGGCCCTACCATCATTGCGACGGCATCGTTGATGATCATCTTCTGCACGGCGTTTGTGGGCCTGAGGTACTGGGCTCGGTATCTCACCCAGACGCCATTCGGTGCGGAGGATGTCTTCATTCCATTCGCTTGGTTATCAGAGATGGGTTTGTGTACTGTTGCCATAGGTTGGTCGGCCCTCTTTCATGGCGCGTCCTCAATACTGATATTGCGCATAGCAATGGTCAAGTACACAGGAACTGGCCGACACACTATCAAGGTCCTCGACGAAGATCCCGCAAAATTCACAAACTACCTAAAAGGCGTCACAGCCAACGAATTCCTCCACCCCGCTGCCGTCGCCTTTCCCAAAATCTGCGTCGTACTCCTCTTTTTGCGCGTCTTCACAAACAAATACGAGCGCATGGCCGCCTGGGGACTTATCGGCGTCATTTTTGCAGCTTGGCTTTCCTTTACTGTGGCTACGATGTTTCAATGTGTGCCATTTGCGTTTAATTGGGATAAGAACATCCAGGGAGCGACATGCTTCAACTTTAGGGCGTTTGCGACAAGCAGCAGCGTCCCTAATATCGTAACGGATGTGGTGGTCTTGTTCTTGCCGATAAGGACCGTCGTGGATTTGAAGATTTCGATCGGGCGGAGGGTTGGGTTGATGCTCATCTTCTTGACGGGCAGCATGTGAGTTTACCTGGCGCATATAATCGAGAGGAAGGTGCTAATCACGCACCAGTGGAATAATAGCCTCCATCGTCCGCACTGTAGTCTTCGCCTCCACTGATCCTCTGGTCGATCCCACTTTCTCAGCAACACCCCTGCTCAACTGGACTATGATCGAACCCGGCCTCTACCTCCTCGCTGCTTGCGCCCTCTCCTTCAAGCCCCTCTTCCGCATGCTCGGCCGCGCCCTGCACCTCAGCCAACTCATCACATACACAAAGTCCTCCCTCGGAAAGACCTTCAGCGATCGCAAAACGAACGCTACTGGTCCCGGCACCGTCATCCGCATGGATACATTCAAGTCGGGAAGCAGTGGTGGCTTCACTAAGCTAGGCGAAGGCAAGGACGGCGACGGAGATTTCGAGGGGGAGGTGAGGCCCAGCAAGGATATCGAAGAGGGAAATTGGATTGGGAAGGAGGTTGAAGTGGGAAAGGGACATAAGAAGGGGGTTAGCGATGGCGCGATTAGTGTCATGGTCACACGGACGGTCGAGGTGGAGAGTGAGAGTGTGGATGGCGATGTGGAGTTGAGGTTTAATGCGGCGGACCAGAGCTTCTTCCATGACATGTTGGACGATCTGGATAGACGGGCTGATTCCCGTTGATTTTCGCGGGTTTTTGAGTTTTCCTTATGTAGATACCCTTTTTGCTCTTTGGAACACGGTAGAAGGAATAGATGAGCGTTTGCGATGGACTGGACCGCATAAATGTGACCCTTGGGAACTCGT
Organism: Lentithecium fluviatile CBS 122367; assembly: GCA_010405425.1. Taxonomy (NCBI): domain Eukaryota; kingdom Fungi; phylum Ascomycota; class Dothideomycetes; order Pleosporales; family Lentitheciaceae; genus Lentithecium; species Lentithecium fluviatile. Next base: position 62,784 of record MU005578.1, on the reverse strand, counting down.
GACTTGTGGGTTAAGTTGCCCTTTGGGCACAACACTTGTACCAATACAACTCGTAAACATACTTCAGCCCCCAGTCCTCATTTCGCTCAAACAATCAGCACCATGACACCCACCATCCAGTCCAAGCAAGACCCACCCCACCAACCATCCCGATCCGATCCAGCTACTAAACACTTCCTAGTCACCTGTTCTTCCAAACCAGATAGGCGAGGATCTTGAGATAGACAAACATCTCGATTTAGACGAGGCACCTGTTTGCGAGGTATGCCTGTGTTATTCTCATTCCTGTGCGGCCATACTGCCCTCTTTTTAAGACCCGACCGAGGCGTTACGGACCGATTGGCTTGCTTGAGCGGACTCGACGTTCCTCCCACACAATCGATAAGTAGAATAGATATGGGAATCGGAATTAGAGAAGTCAGCAGGGATCGTAGGGAGCGGTTGTTGAATAGCACGGAATACGGCGTAAACACAAGCACCACCAGACACGAGGCACCCTATACGCAGGGCAGCTATGTGGTCAATGAACATTGGGTGTTATTAGTGTCCTGTGTCGGTTTGCCCGATTGATTCACCATGTCCAGAGGACGGCCACGTACCAGCACAAACAACTTCACGATCGACATCCACATCGACATCACGCATGCATGCATCAAACATGAACGATGAAGACTCAATCCGGAACTCCATTAGCTCAGTCAGAAGCTATCCATATCGCCAATGACCCAATCCGAGATCATACATGAAGAATGAGAAGAAAAAAACCTTAGAGACACCCCGCGTTCAACGTCCATATCCGTGTATCATATCATACTTTTATCTCATGCAAGATACTCGTGTCCTCCGCTCTCAATCCAACCAAACCACCATGCATGCCGATAGAACGCAAAAGGGGGACAGCAGGGGGAATCATGAGACGCGTACTTTACAACTCATCAACGACGTGCTCCGAAGCCTGCGATGCAGCCGATTTGGCCGACTCAGTCGCCTCTGAGGCAGCCGACTTCGCGGACTCGGTGCCCGTCTTCGCAGTCTCGGTAGCGTCTGACGCAGCCGACTTGGCAGACTCAGTAGCTTCCTCAGCCTTGTCGGCGACCTTCTCTGAGGCAGCGGCGGCCTGCTCGGGCAGGTCGTCGGTCTCAGCAGCATCCTGGGCCTGCTCGAAAGCGGCTGCAGCCTTGTGTGAGCCGTTCTCCTTGATGAAAGCCGCGAGGTCCTCGACTGTGCGGGCACCGGAGTAGTCAACGGGAGAATCCTTCTTGCCGGCGGGGAAGAGCTTGATGGTGGGGAAGCCCTGGATCTCATCGGGAACATCGTTGGCAGTGGCGTCGACCTTGGCGATGGTGACGAGCTTGGAGAGCTCGGGCGAGGCGTAGAGGGCGCCAAGCTCCTCGTACTTGGGAGCAAGAGCCTTGCAGTGACCGCACCACGGGGCGTAGAACTCGAGGAGAACGTCCTTGTCGTTGTTAATGACGAGGTCATCGTAGTTCTTGGCGACGACGACGGTGACGGGGCCGTCCTGAGACTCGGGGATGGGCTCAGACTTAACGGACGGCTCGACCTTGCCAGCGACGAAGTCATCGACGAAAGCACCAACGTCCTTCTCGGTGATGGCCTTGGTCTGGTCGTACGGGAACTTCTGGTTCTTGTCCGTCTTCTGGATGGCGAAGGCGGGGAACTTGCCAACCTCAAGGTTGAGGTTGCCAGCGTGCTGGCCAAAAGCCTTCGCGTCGATGGTGGCGAAGTTGATCTTGCCCTTGTGCTTCAGCGCGAGGGGCTTGAGCTCCTTGGAGAGAGTCTCACGCTCCTCGGGCGTCTCGGCGAAGATGTAGGCAAGGGGAATGCCAGCGGCCATGTAGTCGCTGTACGTCTCGGGGCCGACCTCGCCAACCAGAGGGGTGGCAGCAGTCTTGGCGAACTTCTCAATGGCCTCCTTATCGAAGGTCTCGGTGAAGGTGTCCTTGCCATCATCGAAAGACTTGTACAGAACCACAGTGGGCTGCTTGACACCCTCCTTCTCGGCGAGCGCGGCATCGTTGGTGGCACCGAAGAGGTAGTTGTCGCGGAGGCCGCTGGCAACGGAGGTGAAAGTCTCGTTCGAGGCCTTGTCATCGGCGGCGAAGTAGGCGACGAGGACAACCTTGTCGGCCGTCTTGAACTCCTCGAGAGTATCGGCGGTGAGGTCGGAGACGGCGGGCAGGGACTGCTTGGTCATGTATGAGATGATAGCATCCGCTTTCCGCTGGCCGGTGTAGGGCGAGATGTTCTCGGGGCCGCGGAAGACCTTGAGGGTGGGGTAGCCCTCGACGCCATACTCCTGGCACAGCTCCGTCTCCTCTGTGCAGTCGACCTTGGCAAGCGGAATGTCCTTCTCCTTCAGTGTCGTAGCGGCGGTCTCGTACTCAGGCGCAAGCGCCTTGCAGTGGCCGCACCAGGGCGCGAAGACTGTGGTCGAATTAGTTTTGTACCAGAGTAGGATTCCCAATTGGGCCGGGCAAGCCTACACTCGATCAGAGCAAGGTCGTGCTCCTCAACGAAGCCCTTGAGGGTGTCCTTCTTCAGCTCCAGGACATCGGAAGCAAGACCGAGGCCGGCCAGGACCGTCGTGAGAGCAATGCTGTAACGCATATTTGCTACTTTGTGCAGTTGAATGGAGGGGAAAAGAAAGGACTGGATGGAAGTCGCGGCGGGTCGGTGCAGGAGAAGGGAGCCAGAGGAGCGGATCGGTGGGCTTTTATCTGGGGTGGCGGCAGCTCTGCGAAAGCCAGGTGTTAACTTCGAAATACGCGGGCTGAGCTCCTACCACGCCAAGGACGGGGTCGCTTCGCGCCACACTCGCCCTGGTTCACTATCGACGGCAGCGGACACGTACAGCACTACACGCGCTCGAATTTCACTATTAATATCCGCACGCCGCCTGACCCACATTGTGCGCGCCGTTCCTCAGCCTTCTCGTTCACCACCATCGAGCTGTCTTCTATGCACGACTAGATGCGGCTAGCCCGGCACCCCTGCAGATCCCAAGGGCCGCATTATTAATATACAGCACCTCTTCACTATACGAGTTACGGGAATACCAAGTCCACGAGGCCAGGTGTTCTCACGTACCACGGTCCTGCTTTATGAACATGGCCGTTCACTAATCGCATGCGGCGTTGCGGCGTAAGGTTCCGGGGAGGCACTTCTAGTTAGAAATCCCTTACCCTTCTGGATGAAGGCGATGTTGTGAGCAACCTGTAGCACCACCATACCTCAAGCTTTCGCTTCATGCCCGTACAGCTGCGAAGGTTACGACCTCCTTGGGCCGGTCTTTTGTCTAATTATACTGTGTCCTTCACTAGTGTGTACGCCATAATCAGGCCACCAAGCGCAACAACTCTGCTTATTAGTAGGCGTATAAACGTTCACCTGATGATCTGAGGCACACGTCAAGGATCAAACTTCGCATTGCAAAACTACGGAGAGAAATCACAGAACCAGATCCTCCATCCACAGTCCTCCAACCAGGTCCCTAAAGCTTTTCTAATTTTCCAGTTTGAGCATGATTTTTGATGTTTTCTTTCCACCAGGTTGCTGACCAGGCTCTAGCCAACGCAGCGCTGTGGCAGATGCGCAGAAGCATCCTTTTTGACGGTTTTTTGAGCGAGCGGTGTAAAGACGTTGTAGGTGCAGTACCTAGACTGATCTAGTCCGCTACTCCAGTGGAGAAGCGGTTGATCAACGCTGATGAGCCGAAATGTGCGCTCGACGGGTGCGATGTCCAAGGGGAGGGAGAAACACCGCAGAGAATTGATTGTTGATGCGACATGCGGGAGACGCATGCCGTGTCGGTAAGAGGAGGCGAGATTGCGAGAGGGAAAGTGTGGGGGATGAGGAGAGTCGTGCGTCGCCCAACGTAACTAGTCGTATCCAGCCTATGTCGAAGATGCCGGAGGGATCCTCTATCTTGAAAGAAATTGGACTTTTAGCAATTACCCGCAGGTGTCCGATGCTGTAGTGGAGAAGGGAATCGAAAAGGTATGACGCAGGTAAAACCATCCGCATCAAGTGAGAGCTAGCCCATCCGGAAAGAGATGCAATGGGTGACACTCTCAACAAACGCAATAGTGGGAAAAGGTCCGCCAGAAAGCGCCCCGGCGGTACCGACCGAAAAGAAGCAAACAAAACCAACCGTAGATCCGAGAACCTAAGGCATATAGTACAGGTGAACGGTCCGAACTCGCAGACTCCGGTGCGCCGATCCGATTCGTTATGCCCGAAGAAAAAGAATCAGGTATCCCGCATCGATTCATCGAACAAACCGCTCATATTATCGTAAAGAAAGAACAAGGAACTTGCAGTCGCGGACGACGTACAATATGCAACCTGGCGCCCGAGCAGGAAGAGATCGATCGTGACGTAGATGGTGAAGAATTGCGAGTCAACGAAGCTGCTCCAGACCCCCCTCAACCCTATATCGCCGGGCACCATCCCACTAGACTGGGTTGGCGGGCTGTGGTTGAGGTCGATGGTTGCGCTGCGGGTTGCCGCCGTTCTGTCGGTTCTGCTGCTGGCCTTGGGGCGCACCTCCACGGCGCGGACCCTGATATTGACCACCACTACCACGTCGGTTGTTGTAGTTGCCCCGGTAGTTCTGTCCCGAGTGGGCGCGCTGGACGGAGCCATCCTGGCCTTGGCCTTGCTCCTGGCCCTGGGCAGGGTTGGAAATGGGTCGCGGAATGTTCTCGGGGGTCTCATAGACGTAAAGCTTCTTCTCGATGACCTGAGGAATCGGCTGAATCTCAGTTCCGAGCTCCTGCTCGATGCGGTACAAGTTGAAGCGATCCTCCCAGTTGATCAGGTTAATGGCCAAACCCAAGTGTCCAAACCGACCGGAGCGACCGATGCGATGGAGATAGGTTTCGGCATTTTTCGGGAAATCGAAGTTGATGACAACGTTGACGGCCTGGATATCGATACCACGGGTAAGCAAATCGGAGCAGACGAGGTTGCGGCAGACGCCATTGCGGAAGTCGTGGAAGACGCGATTCCGGTTATGCTGGAGCATGCGCGCATGGGAGTAGAAGCAGGAATATCCAAGTTCTGTGATTTTCTTAGCAAGAAGTTCGACGCGGTTAGTGGAGTTGCAGAAAATGATCGACTGGTTGATCTGCAGCTTGTTGAAGAGAGTGTTTAAGCAGTGGACTTTCTGCTTCTCTTCAACGAACGCATAATACTGCGTGATTCCACGTAGCGTCAACTCGTCCATCAAGTTGATCTCGTATGGCTGGTTCATGTGCTTGTCCTGCAAAATGTCAGCGCTTGAAAGCGTTTACCGGGATAACGGTCTGACCTTGAAGCTCTTCACCACAATTGGGAAAGTGGCACTGAAGAGCATAACCTGTCTGTCCTTGGGGTGGAAGCCAAGCAATTGCTCGATGACGGGGGTGAACTCAGGTGAGAGGAGCTTGTCAGCCTCGTCCATTACGAACGTCTGACAAGCCGACAGATCGGCAACACCCTTGCCCGCCAAATCGAGAATACGCCCCGGTGTTCCTACGATGATATGGACCGGCTCAGACAGACGAATGATATCATCCTTGAGGCCAGTGCCACCAGTTGATACCATGACATTTATGCCAAGGTGCTTCCCCAGCATCTTGCACACCTGCGATGTCTGCAGCGCCAATTCTCGGGTAGGGACGAGGATGAGGGCTTGGGTTTTGGGGGTCTTCGGGTTCACGCGCTCGAGCGTGGGTATCACGAATGCGGCCGTCTTGCCGGTGCCGTTCTTCGCTCGCGCTAGGATGTCTCGGCCGGTGAGGGCGACGGGGATGGTCTCTTCCTGGATCGGCGACGGCTTCTCGAACCCCGCTTCGAATATGCCCATCATCAGTTCGCGCTTAATGAAGAAATCCTCAAACTCGAGGCCTTTCGTCGCGGTAACATCCTAAACATGTGTGAGTCCAAGCGTGCCAACCCCGCATGCATGAATTTGCCACGCGTACCTCTGTCTGCACCCGCGTGTCTTTGGAGGGTATCTTGAGACCGTCTTTCCAGTTGGCATCTCCTGAAGGTGAAGCGTCGCTGTACCAAACATGTGAGCAATTGCAGCTTGCAAGCGAGGCGGGCGGCTTACCTGAGCTTCGTCGCGGCGAGCTGATTGGTGATTTCGCTCGTCATTGTGGGTGGTTTCCACCGCGGAAGTAGTCCGCAGAGTGGTCGTCGGGAAATGGTAGGGGGTAGAGGGTGTATGCGGTCGACTATGCGACGGCAACGGCGGTTGTATGTAGCAGTGCGACGGCTTGTGTGTGGTGTCCGACCGTGTGGGTATTCGGCCGCGCTGTAGAGGATGACGAGGCTGTTGGAGGCAGTCAGAGTCTTCGAGTGCCTGACGGTGCGGCGACTCTCGTATAGCGCACTGTAGCGGGGGTTCAGGTCCTTCACGAAGCCGCGCGGGAAGTCGCACAGTTGGGGACGAGCGGCAGTTTATTCGCCTCGGGAGCGGGTTGTTGCGCGGGCGCCAGATGTCTAGAGTGTGGTGTAGTCTTGACTGTGCACGGTCAGAGTCAGAGTCTGCGGGAGCGTGGGTAGTGTGCGGTGTGCGGGCGAGGTGAAAGGAGCACTGGAGCGGTTGAGGTTTTGGGGAAACCAGGCGAAGCTCTTTATGAGGGCTCCAGGGCCCCAGGTGAGTGTCGCAGCCGAGCCCGTGCGCTCTCGTCTGATTGGCCACGCCGACGTCGGCCTTGGTCAACTGCTACTAGCCAACGGACGCGCCCCGTCGTCTCTCAAGCACGTCTGCCTGTCTCCCGGTGGCCTTGACTCTACTGCTACAGTTGCCCTGCACGTGCCTAAGAGCCAGGCTTCACCGGTGTCTGCAGAGCGGTGCGACGGCCCGTGCTGGCAGAGTTCTCCCTTGCGTATTGTAGGTGTGTATATATCGACCCATGAGCATTCATAGCTTTGGCTAACTGTACCTGCAGATTCCTTTTCGATTAGAAGGACCTTAGACTTCTCTTGTGACATTGTTCTGTTGTTTGGACAGCCATTGGCCGGTTGTTACGCCTGCCAAACCCAGGTGCCGTCAACGAGGCAACACGTGCTCACGTGTCACAACTACTCTGCGTCGCCTAAAACTCCTACTGGACACGCCTGAATTGCGCATAATTCACTGGGAAAATGTCGCTCCTCCAACGCCTAACCCGGACCCTCCGCCCAACCCCCCTCTGCACCAAAACCAGCGCCACCAAACCCCTGTCTTCCAACTACTTCTCCCCACACTCCCTCCATCGTGTCGGTCTCCGGCAGCGCTTCTACTCCTCCCACAATAACCACGAGCACAACTATGCCCTAAACCAGAACCTCCTCTACGGCCTCATGGGCCTCAACATCGGCATCTTCGGCTACAGTGTCTACCTCCAGGTCCAAGCCAAGCAAGGCTTCCAAGATCCCGCCGTAAACTTCTTACGGAATATGACGCTTAATTACGATGAGGTCTTTCGGGAGGGGAAATGGTGGACTATTATTACGTGCGTGTTTATGCATTCCGGGATATTGCATCTGGGCTTCAACATGGTGTCTACATATGTTCTCGGTGGTATGGTAGCAAGCATTCCGGGAATGACTCCCCTCCGGTTACTCACTATTGTGCTTGGCTCTGGACTTTCCGGCTCGGTTGGGCACCTGTACCTGCGGGCCCACCAGCTCAAGGAGGCGAAGACCAAGTATGGTTATCGGGTACCTGACACCCGTCGCGGTCTCGGCTTCTCCGGCGCCGTGACGGGTCTGGGCGTCGTAGCCGCATTCGTCTACCCACGGGTTAAGATGGCGATATATGGCATTATTCCTGCTCCTCTCTGGGTGCTCATGCTCGGGTTCATCGTCTGGGATGGGTACTTCGTGAACGATGAAAAGAGCAACGTCGGTCATGCGGGTCATTTGGGAGGTGCTGCGTTCGGCGCCTTTTACTACCTGTCGAGGATGAGGGGCCTGCGGCTTTGAGGTAGATGATGGTTCGAACATGCCGGAGTTGGTATGTAGAGGAGAGGCTTTGGTGCTATATTGTAAGATGTAGGGCAGAAAGTTCTTTCTTTCGTGCATGAATGCGTAATCAGCATTTTCAAAGAGTCGCATAGCTAGTTGGTTCCAACTGGCCCCCAAAGATTGTTCAAACGAAAGCATCCGACCTCCACTTCCATCTTCAGTGAAAGCGTCCCGATAGCCTCTGAACGTGGATTAGTCAATTATGCTATTGCTCGTCAAAGATCATACCCATTAGGCTGCTTTCTAACACCAGACGACTCCGAATTAGATCCCATAAGCGATTTGTCTTAACGTCTGTACAAGATTCACCGGTCCCTTTCGGCGCACAATAGTCCAACTCGCCTTCCTTCATACTTGAAAGAAAGAGCAGTACATACCATATCTGATCTCAATAAGATCAGCTCATTGGCCATCATAGGAAACGTGCCCGTACAATTACAGAGAGCGTATATCTCACACTTCCTTCCATCTATAAAACACGAGACCCATGCCCTTCTGGTCCATACCTTCGAGTTCCTGTTATCTACGCTACTAAGAGATGATGATGAGCTGTCCCTTCCTAGGTAGATAAAACTAGGGTATTGCGAAATCCGTTTAACCACACAGTACACCAATAATTATTAACAAGACATCATAGTGACACCACCCCACATCAGATAGACAATGAATGCCTCGAGGTTTGAGAATTCCCCACAAGATATCCTAACCACCTCTATATTCCCTTATGCCTCATCCACTTCGCAAATGTCCCAAACGCTTTCCTCTCCCCCAGGCCCCCTTCATCTAACCTCTTTAACGAATACCGGAGTACATCTCGACCCCTAGTTGCGTCTCAATATGCCGATCGAACTCCGTATCGGTAGGGAAGGAGGATCTAGTCGGACAGGAAGAGAGCGTGTAGGTTAAAGTGCCATCTTTGCAGTAACTGTGCGCGTTGGATATATATCCTATTACACGGGAACAGGCCTAAGTGATTAATTTCGCCTTATTCAACTGAGAGTGGCGTTCTTCCTCCCCTTATGTAGACATGAGTGGAGGCATTGTTATTTTTTGTATGTGTAGGTCAGAGAGTGGTCTCAGGGAGTGAGCGTTTGGCGTCGTGGGTGTCTCGGATCTGGGGGCTATTTTTTGGATCGGAAGGAGCGGTGAATAAAGGATAGGTACGATGGGCATAGTGACTACAAGAGCGGTATTACATCAGCCAAGAGAGAGGAAGGTGCATAGTAGTGGTAAGAGAAAGAACGAGACAGACTCGAAAAGTGTCTGAATGAGACTCGTGGGAGAAGTGTGGGAGGTGATATCCAGTTCTCTACAATGCAAAACCGACAAAAAATGATAAAAGGTCATTTAAGATACCGCTTGAGGGGATGTGGAGTAATTAGCTTAGATCTCGCGCTCTTCCCTCTAGATCTCTTGATCGTGCGCTGGCACAATATCGTATATGACCCATAACTGACGGGATTGCTGCGGATATGACATCTCGTAGCAGTAGCGCTGCTCAAGTACCAAAGGACATAGTCCCCATACACGTACCATCCGACATACCAAATAGCAACTCCCCATGCTTCCCTGCATATGAACATAACAACCCGCGAAATATTCTAGCTCGAACCCCAACAAACTCCATCCTCCCAAAACGCCTCCTGCATATGATAAATTTTTTCAACAGACTGGCCCAGTCCGGCCAACTCCGGTACTTGCTACTCACCCTCCTCCAGCATATGAACATAACCCCAACCCGAATGAAGTAGCCGAAGCCCACCCAACCCCTCACTCATCTTCCCCGCCACTCTTCCTCTTCCTTGGTTTTCTCAACGGACTAACAACCTCCGCACCCTCCCTCTCCTCATCCCCAACCCCGTCCATCCTGCCTACCTCCAAGAAGCCTTCAATCAACCCACTATACCCCCTCTTCTTCTTCTTCTCCGACTTCGGCGTGGCCTTCTTGACACTCAGACTGCCTGCGTCGAAGCCCTCCTCCTCGTCGTCTTCGACGGTGACTGTACTTTTGGATGATGTGGTCTGATCCGATTTCCTGGGGCGGCCTTTCGGGCGGGGAGTCTTTTGGACTAGAGTCGGGGGAGGCGGAGGTTTCTGCTCTTCTTGGGGAATTTCGACTTCGGAGTTGGAGTCGTCGCACACGAATTCTTCGGATAAGATATGCGACCTTCTAGGTTTACGTTTTGCTTTCTCGGCTTTCGGTGCTGGAGAGCAAACGAAAGGCTCTTTCTTCACCGGCTTCGTGACCTCCTTGACTACAGGTTCCTGTTCTGCTTCCTCCATGCCATCATCATCGTCGTCTTCCCGAACGAGATCTTCTGAAATAGCAGTGGATTTTCTTCGTCCAAGCTTGCGCTTTGGCTGGTTGCCAGCCTTGTTTTTGATAGGAGATACGTAGTCCTGATCCTCGTCCTCTGACGTCTTTTTCCAAGCGCGGCCTTTGCCCTTGTAGTGAGCTTTTCTCCCGCTTCCGGTGTACGGTGTCTTCTCAACCTGCAAGCCAATGGTGTCATTTTCGTAGTCCATGAGCTCCTCGTCCTCATCCTCAGGCTCCAACTCCATGATCTCGGCTTCCTCATCTGGGTACGACACCTGTGCAAGCTTAGTACTCTTTGGCTTAGGCGAACGCTTGATGGCGGGTTCAATATCCGAATCTGCTAACAGGTGCTCCTCAACAAATCTTGCATCCTGGGAGTAGGGCCGCTGTTGAGCTGCTGTTCGGGCGCGTAGCCCGCGTCTCGAGTTCGTTGACGACTCAGGCGAACCAGTAGCCGTGTGGGAACTGGCAATATCTGCAGGAGCAGAATCTTCGTCGTCGTCGAGTGTCACAATTTCTTGAGACTGCACAATGTCAGAAACACGAGCCTGATGTAGTCATTTGCGCGGGCTCGTTACCAGATATTTCTTTTTCGGCTTCCTTCCTGGCTTTTTCTTTGGGGATTTAGCGATGGCTTCCGGGACTGGAGTGTGATGCTCTGTTGATGAGTCAGTCAGCGACGGATCAGTTACTGGGGTAGGCGAAATTTCGTGTCTGGTTGACACGATGGCGATGGAGCGGGGCGGGGCACAAGCCTGATACTTGCGCGAGAGTGGAACTTACCAAGTGCGAGGGCATCGAAAGCAGTTGTTGCGTCTGCTGCAGCAACCGCAACTGCGTCAAGTGACATTGCATCTGTATCTTCATCTTCGGGCGCTATGATTTCTTCAGACTGTTGAAGCAGTGAGCGCCACGTCAGCAAATGCGATCGTAAAAGCTTACCAGGAATTGCTTCTTCCGCCGACCACCGGATTTGCGTCGCCCGTTCGTAGCAGAAACAGGTGCAGGCGGAGGAGAAGGCTCCTCAAGAGATGCGACTTCAACAATTGGTGTTGGTTCCTTGATGTCGTCACTGCCGTCGGACGCGACAATTTCCTGCGACTAAGACAAAGTCAGCCATGCGTGCAAAACAAAAGCAAAATGAGCAATTACCAGATATTGTTTCTTTGGCTTTCGCCTCCGCTTGCCAGATGCTCCTGGTTCATCAGATTTATCGCGCGAAGTTGATTTTGGTGTTTTGGTGGCACGCCGCATTCCGTGTCCGTTGGTGAGCGGTTTCTTCGGCTTCCGCTCCGGAGGGCCTCGCAAAACGAGTTTGGGTGGTTCTAGATCGGAACCCTCACCCTAGCATCATCAGCATAGTCCTAAAGCAGAAAACCGTGATTCGGAGTTACACTTGATGATTCTTCCTCCCATACGTCCAGAGTTGCGTGCCAGAGATACATCCCGTGAGCGTGTACGGATGTCGCCCATTCTTCGTAGCCAAGGTCCGATGGTGCGTGGTCTTTCTTGTAGACGGCATATTCTGCTTGTCCAAAAACTTTTAACCAGGCCTGGAGCGTCTCGAATCGAGGGCGTGAGCCGTCATAGACGCCGGTGCCGTTTTTCACGGCCGGCAATTGCGCAACTGGGGTCATGGCGGGCTTGAAAGTCGTGATTAAACACTAGAGGCAAGGAAATACGCATAGACAGAAGGAAAACCGCAGGTGCTGATTAAAGACTGCCAAGAGAAGCGCAACAGAGCGGGACACTTGTCTGTCGACAGCCAATGAGCCGCGCAAGAAGTTGCGCACGTAGTTGCGGTAGTCGGTGAAAGGTGGTGGAGTGAAGTGCAAAAGAGAAGGTCCAAGTCGATTAGAGGAGATCGGTGTCTCGTGGCACATTAGCTCAGACACGAGAACACGGAAGAATACGACCATAAAAGCGCATGACTTACCGAAACACAAACAATCTCTCAGGTTTGGCAACTGCGCGTCAAAAGACGGGCAAATGTCAAGTGGAGTGTAAGTGGAATGGAAGTGTGGGCGCAAACCGTGCCGAGCACTAAGGAACCCATCATTGATAATTTCAGCTCGGCTATCAAAGTCAGGGCATATCGTATCAGATCGCTGTGCGCAATCTCAAGTGCGCCTACCGCTCGCCAGAGGTGCTTCGCCTCGCTCTTTATCTGGGTGGACTCAATTGGGTGTCTCATCAGTTGCATCTATTGCAATATTGCAATAATGCAGCTCTTGAGCGGGATTGGGTGATCTCTTTTTTGACCATGTGATGATGGCTACGCGCCAGTTCCTCTGCGGCGTTTGACTGCAGGCTCGGAGCCAACATGTCGACACAGTAAGCAGTCAGACGGAGTTTCACTTTCCTACCTGGTGAGTACCGACGCCAGTTTGTGCACCTTCGATGATCTGAATCTCTTATTGGCAAGTTACACCCTCCCCCCACAGGAGTCGCCACTGCGGCCTTTGTTTGGTATATACAGAATCACGAAAGCCAATTTGCAGTCCACGATCGCCGTCGTTGCCGCATTCCGAGCGATCATACTGCAAGAGACCTAAGCCAAGGGTATACAACCACAATCCGAAGCCAGTCCGCCCATCAAACCGTGAGTGCGAACGCCGTAAGGTGAGTAATGAGAAAAAAAAAACACGCCGGAACTGCCGATAGACCTTGACATGCTCCGATTCCCTCCTCAAGAGGCACCATAACCCGACGAGTAGTAAGATGTTGTGAGTAGGATTAAACTGCCGACATTGAAGGAGTGGTAGAAGCAAATAGTGTAACAAGAAAGTAATCCGTGAAGCCAGTGCCAGGCGCACCCGTCTAGCGTCCTACACTGGTAGGGAAACTACTGCAATACGTACGTTCGTAACCTAGATGGCGCATGAAAATCGAATATCTATGCGGCCAGGATGCTTTCTGGACTTATCATCCCCACAGCGCTGCCATCGTCCTTCTCCGGCTCGGGAACGCTTTGGTTTTCCTTTTGGGTGGGCATCTCGAGCTTCAGTTTGCCGATGGGCTTGCCAATTCCCTTTATCACATTGCCGTTGGCGCCGTTGTCATTGGACCCGTTGTCTTCCCTCTCCTCGTCTAGCTTCCGCTTCTTTCGCGCCATTTGTTGCTGCTCTCTCAACGGACGCTTGCGAGGACTAGAAATCTTGCCGGTAGGAGGAAGGCGTGGCTTGGGGAAGCGTTGTTTCGGTGGTAAGTCCTCATCCTCAACAAGCATTTCGCTGCCAGTATTGTCCAACTTGGCAAGGAACCATTTCTGCATGAGACCGATCTGGCTACCCAAGTTTTGTCTCGTGACGGGCTCAAATTTAGGTGGCTCGTCCATGAGAACACCAGTGGTGGTGACGTTGCTGCGACATTGTTAGTAATGGCTACTGAACGGTAAATCGACGACACATACTCGGTCTTTCCAATATGGGCATTGCGCATCCTGTTCTGCAGCAAATGCAATGGAACGCTGAAGGTGACACCGAACTCTTTGTCAAGTCCAAGTTCCTTGAACCCGAAGAAGTCTTCACCAATATCTTCGGCAAAGTCGCCGCCGACGAACTGCTCACTTCCGTCGTTGAAGGCACCAGCACCATCAGCACCAGCACTGCCGTCCAAAGCGGGACGGAGAAGTTCAGCGTAGTACGAGCGCATGCGCTCATGCATGCCGGCCAGCTTGGTACTCAAGCGTTCGACGTCTTCCTTGACATAGGTCTCTAGAGACTCGAGTTCGACACCATTCACTTGAAGAGAGTGCAAGATTGCCTCCTCTTGAGTGAATCTGGGGATCCAATTCGTGGTGGTTCCGCTTGGTACCGTGACGGGAACTTCTGACCTCATCTTGGGTGTTTCTCGGTACATACCCAGAGTCGCTACAAGCTTCTGGAAGAAGTCACCTGCGACGTCTGTGATCGCGTCTAGGGCGGAAGGTTGGAATTCTTCGAATCCAGCATGATAGAAGATCTCTCCGACACTTCGTTGAAGTGCTGCACGACAAACGTATGGAGCTATGACGGGGCCTTCTTCAGAAACGACCATTGGCTCGATGTCCATTTCCAGAAATGGTTGAGGATCGTACTTCTGAAATTGGTTCGTGTACATCTTCGTTAAGTTAGTTCAAACTGCTGGGAAATCAAATGAAGCTCTGGCGTACCTGTGATTGCAATTGCATCTGCTTGACGATGCCAATTTTGGAGCAAATTTTTCTGGTCTCTTGCATCTGCCGCATATTGGACCCCATCTTCTTGGCGAGCAAGCTGTCGGGCGCGATGAACTGCCCTTTGGGAACAATGCGCATGTATTCTTCGAATTGCTGGATGACGTGACCTTCGGAATCTTCAACCCACTGGAGGCGTTCGTTGAGATCTGGGATAGCGCAGACAGGATCGTAGTAGTCTGGGATCTGGCGTTCCTCTTCGCCTTCTATGCCTTCGGCGAGTGATTCCCCTGCCGTGCCTTGGACTCCGTCTTTCCCGTCCAAAGAGGAGACGGGACCACCCGCTGTCTCCTCTTCGCTTGCCTGTTTCTTGTGTCGAAGCCACCTCCTCATTCCGGCCTTCGTCCGTAAGATGGCAGGTTCGTCAACCTGAAGTTGGTCATCTCGAAATAGACGATGGCGCTCAGCCGCGATGGTTGCTCGATCTTTCTTGGTGACTTGCTTCCAGGTTTTGAACTCAAGATCGTCGAGGTCGGCGTCTTCCTCAAGCGTAAACCCGCTCACCGAAGCAACTGTGCCATCAGCCTCGGAAACATCGGCCTGACTGCCACCGGCTCTCAGCGCACCATTCGGGCCCAGAGGAGTAAGTGTTCCTGGAGGAGGTGGCGTTGAAAAGCCATTGACACTGCCTTCCATCTCCGAGTCGGCGCGAAGAAACTCATTTTTCAAGTTTGAGACGACGTTGTTCAAAGTTGGTATACTAGGCTTGCTCTCAGGACCTGGAGTGCCTTCCAGGCCAGCTGGAGGCGCCTTCCTTGCGGTGCTTGAGCCTTTGCCACCTTTGCTGGGTGCTTTGCGACCACGAGAGGCCATGATGGGCTCTTCGTCTTCACTATCTTCAGCGCCATCGGCATCGGCGTCCCCATTACGCATCCTGCGCTCTTCAGCCTCCACTTCAGCCCGATCGCGGACCGTAATATCAGGGATGAGAGGAACAAGCTTTTCCGTCTCCTTCCGCATGTAGAGGGCTTTCTTGCGGAGTGGGTGGGCCGGGTCCGAGTTGTACTTGAGACAATTTGCCCAGATGAGCATTAAATCATCTACGAAATCCTTCTTGGACTTGTATACGAGTTGCTTGAGTTTCTTCATCATGGTTCCGATGTCCATGGGCTGTTTGATGATGTTGTAGTAGTCGGGCGCTTCTCTCTTGTTGACGCGCTGTAAGAAGGGGTGGGCGTGTTCGCAGGCCTTGAGCTCCATAAGGACCTTCTCAACGCTTTCGTATAGCTCTTCCTGGCCCACACGGTCCTCATTCGCCCACTTGCTTCGGTTCTTTCTTACCTCACTGATGAGGCTACGCAGTTGCGCGTCGCTGGCATGCACTCGATCTCTTTGCGCATCGATTCGGGCAATCAAATGTTTCAGGGTGAGGCTGGAGGCGCCGAGGTTGGTGGTGCTTAGCGTTCCCTGTTGGGGAGCTGCTGGCACGCCAGCTGCCGGAGCGCTTGCGAGCTGCCCGGACATCTCTGTCTCTACTTGGCGATCGAGTTCGTCAAGCTTCTGTTGTTCCAGCATGGCATCCCGATCGCTTTCCAGGGTGTAGAACATTGTATGGAAACTGCGCTTGGCCGCGTCCTCGGCGGCCTTCTTGTCCTGCTGAAGTTGTTTTCGCACATCGTCGGACGATTTGGCTGGCTCTGAGCCCGGCGTACTTGTGCGGTCAATGGCTAGCTTGTTTGATAATGATGGCATACGAAGGCTTGGCGGGTCGAGGGTGCCGGCGACGATGCCGTTCGGAGCGCTTTTCGAGAAGAGCGGGGAGGTGTTTGTGTCGTCTTCTTCGGCGTCGTCATCATCGTCGCCGTAGTCGTCCTCGTCAATGGTGCGGGTCGGTTTCTTGGGTGTCGCGGTCGGGCGCGCGTCATGTGCTGCGGGAGCGACGTCGGCGGGCAGCTTCGTCCCATCATCCTCCCCATCAGCAGCGCGCTCCGTATGCGCGCCTCCCAGGACGGCGGCCAGGCGTGCCTCGGTGCGGAGGTACTGCTCCCGCCAGCGCGCTGCTCGCGGGTCTTCCTCCGCTACCGTGTCCACCCCCTCTCCCAGCGTGTTGTGGTTGGAGCCGTTTGACATGGCCTCATCGCTCAATGCGGCGTTCGGGGTGCGCAAGCGAATCGCGTTGGAGGACTGAGGAGGCAGGCGTGCATAGTGTGGGCGCTCTGTTGATGATGGACGGTGTGCAGCGCGCGACATGTCGCTGCTCGTGGGGATGGTCTTGGCGGGACCTCTCACAATGCCGTGAAGCCTTTCGGGCGGCCTCCGACCTCGTGCAGGTGTCGCGACGGGCTAAAAGCAAGCATGGAAGAGGCCCGGCGGCGTACAAGTCGAATGGCGATAAATTTGAGATGGAATATGCCGGTGTTGTGCTGGCCTTGATGGCCGAAGTTGCGGGCGGTCGCTCTGGCTGTTCGTTGCGGAGTAGGCGTAGGCCTGGGGGGATGTTGAAGTAAGCTCAACCCCGCTAAACCCAACGCGGTTACTACCACTATCAGACTACTACTACACTCGGCTTGCATCCGCCAGCTTGAGATGGGCCGTGTATTTTGCTGTATTATGCACACTGATTCTTACGTGAAAATCGTCGTACGGGTGTTGTTGCGCCTGGACGATAAAGAAAGAAGTCTTGGCGTTCTCATTGTATGGACGGGATATCAGATTGCTCTCCTAGAATGCGCCATGATCATCCGAAGTGCTTTCCTAAAAATCCACAATTAGAGTCCTGGATGCAAGAACGATGCATTGAAAGACCTGATTATACTGGCTTGAGTGTGACGCAAAATTAATTCATTTCATGGAGTTAGCATGGCTTTGCGTGGAACTGCATCGACGACAGCGACGAGCAGACCATCTCCCACAGCGCAAAATCACTGGAACTACATGGACTACAAACAGACCCCCAAACCTCCCAATCCTGTTAAGCCACCTTTTTATACATTCCGCGATGCTCCTGTGCACGTCAATCACGATGCTCTCTCAATCCGCCGTGCCGAGAATGGCTTAGCCACACCCGCGTAAGCAAGGCTGTCTCCACCACGAACGAATGACACCCCAGCATACGACAGCTCACCTTCGAACCATCTGTCCATTCCCGCTCAGAGCCACCACCAGAACATGTGTAAGCTCCGGTAACACACACAGACTCGATACACAGCAAACATGTTGCGCATTCGGAAGCCCTTTGCCGGTACGTACAAGCCGGCTATGCCGTCACACCCTGTCTGGCCAAGCTGCTGCACCACGACTGCTGCCTGAGGTGGTGGCATGCGCTTGTGCAGATGTTGCGAGCTCCGAATGGTTTCGGAGCGGCTTGTCTCTACGAAGGGCATGCCTCTGTTGTAGCAGCTATCCCAAGCTGCCGCGACAAGCCGCAGCTCAGGCTCTCCCTTCGCTACACCGCGTATATCATTGGCAGGCCTTCAAGCCTTCGCCGGTACCCTCGGACCACTATACAGCCTAGCTAACAAACCCACCAGCGGCCTTCATCGCTATTATCCTCATCTCCGCCGCCGGCGGCTTCTCCACCCCCGACTACAAGATCCCGACGTACGGCCAATCGGACAAAGCCCTCCATTTCGTCGCTTTTTTCGCACTCACACTCACCTTCTACTGGATCATCGAGGCGGCGCGGAGAAAGGTGCTGCAAATTACATTTACGGTCTGCACTCTTGGGCTAGGATTTGCGAGCGAGATTATACAAGGACTATTGCCGGTGAGTTTGGCGCCTGAGCTGGGCCCTGGGATTGCGTTAATGTAGGCGCAGATCAATCGCGAATTCGACTACTACGATATCCTTGCGAATGTGTTAGGGTCTGTGAGTGCCATTGCACTTTGCAATTGGTACCACAAGCGCATGCTGGAGCGGAAGCGGGCAGCAAGAGGGTATGGAGCAGTTGCAGGCGACGACCACGACATGGACGTGGAGCTCGGGGAGGGTATTGGCGTGCAAGAAACGGGCGTTGAGAGGCCAACTGTCGACGAGGAGCTGGACCGTTGGGATGAGAATGCGGAAGACTGGGATACCACAGAGCCAGGCGACATCTCGAATGGACAGACTGCAGGTGGAGATCTGGGCGAGGGCAAGAAGCGGAATGATTGAGGGTAATAGTTCACAAAAGGATGTTTTGTACGATTTGAATGATCATGACTCTGGCGCTCGGTCACTTCTAGGTACTAGTATCACCAAAGCACTCTATGTTTCAACATTTGCACATGTCGCGACTATGATCTCATCTTTCTGCGCCGTTGTTCTGATGTGCTAGACTCTCGTAACTCGAATCGCGTTCACGGGACATCACAACGGAAGGGTCGCCTGTGATGCACATCAAATCAGTATTCGTTTACAAGCTCGTAGCTAGCTCTTGGTTTTCATGGTATCCCGTTTTCAGCAAGCGTGCGAACATAATTCGTCACATTGGTTTGCCTAACATCCGTGGATTCATGCAGATTTTGCAATATGAGATTCCGAAAGGACCCGTTAATCCATACCAAGCGCCATGACTGATTTACCACACCCTATACGCATTGCTCCTCTATGCCGTTGTGGTCTTAGCGGCCTGCTGGTTGGGATTGACCTTCTTTCCGTCCTTGTTGTACCTGACGCGGGGTGGGGGAGCACGGTTGCGGCGGCCTTCGCGGGAGCGGACACTGTACGACGGATTAGGTACTGTAAGGACTCCCAGGTATTCAACGCGCGCGTACCGAACAATCTTGCCGTGAATAGCGCAGGACACGCAGTACTGAAGCTTCAGGTACATCTTGGGGACGGTGTACTCTGGGAAGACGGAGGCATCGGAGATATCACCTGCCCAGCGTATTAGATCCATAATCCTATTGTAGCTCGTCGGTGGCGGAAATTCGCGAAGCAGAGGGTGGCAACGTACGGATAGCGGCAGACTCGACCATGTTCCTGATGGTGAATCTCTTGATTGCCTTGTCCTTGGGAGTGCATCGCGAGCAGTTGGAGCAGCGGATCGGCTTGACGTGGCCACGGCCCTTCTTGTTGCGACCGCTGGACGATGTTAGTCGTTGCTAGGACTGCGGGAAGTTTGATATTGCGTACTTGGATGCTCGCTTCTTGACCATGGTGGGCTGATTCTACAGTTCGTTAATGGGAGGGTGAATTACGTCGGGGGGGATGCGTGCACACCGAAGATGTCGGATCTAGGATTCAGCAATTGGGGTTGGCGATGTGGTGTCGTTGCGTGTCTTGGTCGGCAACCAAAATGATCGTGGGCTTAGCGAGCACTCAAACGCGCTAAGCCTAGTCCGTCATCATCTTATCTTATCACTTGGCAGACATCATCTACTATTAAGATGTCAACCTTGATGAGTGTTAGCCCATGGCTGCAGTGACATATATCGACATTTCCGCCCAAGTAATGGACAGAATTTGCTGAAGTATGTAACATGACTGCTTATATCTTTGCCTCTGATGCAGCATCAAGATCATGTCCATTGTCGCCGTGTCTTTAGATAATCGAGTGCAATCCCTCGTACAAACGCGGGCCCGCTTTATCTGTATCACTATTCTGCATTGCTCGTCTGTATCGTCTTCAATCGCCAATACTTAGATGATCCATCTGTCGGACGTGGAAAGAAGTCAGTGGCTGTCCTTGTGACACAAGCGCAGAAGGCGCTTTGCCGAACAGGGTCCACCCGCGGCGGCGTTGTTGTCCGTGTTTGGTTGCTACGGCGCCAGGATCTTCTGCGACCCTCGAACCGGATCTCTGACTGGCTCCACCCACGAACATCTGTTCTCTAACCACAAGTGAGGCCTACTTCTCCGTCTCCGTCTCAAACCGCAATAATGTCCCATACCGGCACCTTCAGAGGCACGCCGAAGAACCGCAACAATGCCCAGGCGCAGGCTCAGTTCGTCAACAGCCCGTCCGCCATCCCACGCCCGGCCTTCGAGACGCATGCGTCACAGAGCGATGCCGGGACGTCGACCATGAGTGCCAGCCGGCAGAAGATGTCGAAGCGGGATGAGGTATGCAATTCAAGTGCACTGCGTCCGGTCCGAACTTCCCCTAATCAGAACCACAGGCCATTCGACGCAAGATCGAGACCGACCTCAACAAGAAGAAGAACCCCGGAGGCCGCGTGCGCCAGACAAGAAAAGCTCCTCCCGGCACTGTCCTCGCGCTGAAGCCCAGCCAGGCGCTGCAGATCAAGCCGAACACGACTGTCGCCGAAGCCGCGCAGCTCATGGCAGCGAAGAGGGAGGACTGTGTCTTGGTTACGGACGATGACGACCACATTGCTGGTATCTTTACTGCGAAGGATTTGGCCTTCCGGGTGGTTGGTGCTGGCATCAAGGCGCGAGATATCACCATCGCGGAGATTATGACGAAGAACCCCCTCTGCGCGAAGACCGATACAAGTGCGACAGATGCTTTGGATCTGATGGTCCGGAAAGGATTCCGCCATCTGCCCGTCATGGACGAGAATCACGATATCTCTGGTATTCTGGACATTACAAAATGCTTCTATGATGCCATGGAGAAGCTCGAGCGCGCCTACAGCTCCTCTCGCAAGCTTTACGATGCACTGGAAGGTGTACAGGCCGAGATGGGCTCAAGTCAGCCCCAACAGATCATTCAATACGTAGAGGCCATCCGACAGAAGATGTCTGGTCCAACCCTCGAGTCTGTCTTGACCGGTCTGCCCCCGACTACCGTCTCGGTTCGTACCTCGGTCAAGGAGGCTGCCGCCTTAATGAAGGAGAACCACACTACTGCAGTTCTGGTGCAAGATCAAGGATCAATTACTGGTATTTTCACCAGCAAGGATGTTGTACTTCGTGTCATTGCCGCTGGCCTTGACCCCGCTACCTGCAGTGTTGTCAGAGTTATGACTCCCCACCCGGACTTTGCGCCCATGGATATGAGCATCCAGGCAGCTCTTCGCAAGATGCATGGTGAGTAGCTGCCAACAAGTGACGTGACCCCGCTGATGTCTTTCAAGACGGCCACTATCTTAACTTACCTGTCATGAGTGATGCTGGAGAAATAGTTGGTATGGTGGACGTTTTGAAGTTGACATACGCCACTCTCGACCAGGTATGTTGCTCACGACCCCTCATTGCCTTGTCTAACATAATATAGATCAACAACATCAGCACGCAGGACAGCGAAGGCCCCGCTTGGAACAAGTTCTGGATGTCATTGGACAACGAGACTGAGTCGATGATGTCCGGAGAAGGTGGAAGCCGTATGCCAGGCACCCCAGATCACCGCTCGATGATGTCGCTTGAGCAACACCGGCCCGGACTCCACGAGCGCGGGGATAGTGTCCTCCCCAACGAGTCCGCGTCGATGCATGGCGGCGAGTCACCGTCTGCTTCGGCCTTGGGTGGCGCACCGCAAGCGTCTTTAGAAGATTCGCCATTCGCGTTCAAGTTCAAGGCCCCCAGTGGACGTGTTCACCGCCTGCAGGTAGTCGCCTCTGCTGGTATCGAAGAGCTCATCTCGCGCGTTGCCGCCAAGCTCGGATCTGAGGTTGATACAATCGGCGGCGCTCCGGCGTTTGAGGACGGGAAGATTTCAAAGGTAGGCTTCGCGCTAAGCTATCTCGACAACGAGGGCGACACTGTTTCCATCACCACCAGTTACGACCTCGTCGAAGCAATCAGCCTTTCGCGGCTTGCACATCGCGATAAGGTCGACCTCTTCGTTCATGACCCAGAGAAGCCACCGCTCGCAGCCACAACCGAGCCCCAGCCCGCGCTCGCCAAACCACCAACGCCCCCAGAGTCTGTGCTTCGGGAACGCAAGCAGTTCTTCGACGAGGAGGAGGAGATGTCGCTCCCGAGATCACAACGTCAACCGTCGGCAGTCGCGAAGCAGGAGGAGCTCATTGCTGGTGTACCTAATGACCTGCTAATCCCAGGAGCTCTCGTTGGACTTGCCGTCGTCATTGTCGCTGTGTTCGCTCTCGGTCGGGCTTCCAGCCGATAGAATCATGGAGGATTCAACTTGGGTATACATTTCACCGCGGACGGAGCGTAGGATTGGTGCATTGCTCTTCTTTTGATATCCCTACAAGCTCGATCGCGAGGAACGGCGGTGTAATTTAGGCTTTAGTACAGTATTTGTATTGGATAGAGAATGGTAGGATACTTTTGGATTATGCACATCATGATACATAAGCAAGGAGTGGGTCGGTGACCTGCTCGTGGCACTCCATTCTAAGAAGCCAGCCAAAGGAGTAGAATACTAGAACAAAGTACCGGTAGACTTGTGTCAAGCGGCTGTACAACCAAGTTTGCAGGGCCACTGGTTGAGCGTGCGGTATGGTACAGACGGAAGAAGCAGAATCAGTGTTTCACGTGTATGACTTGGTTCACTGTGAAACTGCCTCGCAGAGTTCAACAAAGAAGTCTTTGGATGAAAAATGACTAAGACGCGGCGTTTGCATTCAGTTGCGTGTCGCGTCATGAACGGTCCGTGCTGTGTTGTCGTGGAGCCCGACACGCTCCCCGGTTCGTTTCTCGTTACCACATTTTTTGAAAGCCCACCACCCCCACCAAACAACAGCTGGACCACCAATTTTACTCCAAAGACCCTGGAACCTGCGACCCGCGACCTGCAGCCTGCCACCCACGCGAAATCAAACAACGTCCCCTCCACCACTCTTTCGACATCTCGCAAACCCACGCGCTTTTTGTTTCCAGGTGGTGACGCCTAGCACCCCGCCATCACCTCCACCGCCAGTCAGTCCCATACCTGTGCCTGCTACAGCCGACGCCGACGCCGACGCCGACGCCAACGCCGACCACGAAGCACCGGGGCCCACCCCGACTCTCCACGGATTTCTACGACGATGGCGTCCCTGCCGGAAAATGTCCACGCTGCTCTCACGAACCTGCTGAGGGGTCTGCAGTCGCCGGACAATGTGGAGCGCACCGCCGCGGAGGAGCAGTTGAACCAGGAATGGTTCGCGCAGCGGCCTGATGTGCTCTTGATGGGCCTGTCCGAGCAGATCGACTTTGCGCCAGACTCACCGGTTAGTATACAATGCTCTGAACTTGATTAGACACGCAGTCTTACATCTTCTCACGCGCAGACACGCACATTTGCTGCCGTGCTGTTCAGGCGGCAGTCCTCCAAACCGCGCAAGGGGCCCTCGAACCAGACACAAGACGCTTTCTTGACCATCAACCAGCCCGAGCGAGAGAACATACGTGCGAGACTGCTGCAATGCTTGGGGAAGGAGGCGGAACCCTCCGTGAGGAGCAAGATCGCGGATGCTGTGGCGGAGCTTGCGCGACAGCACACAGACGAAGGTACAACTCAGCTCGATTCAGAGCGCCGACATGGGCACTAACGGATACAGGTGTGCCATGGCCGGAGCTTCTGGGAGGTCTGTTCCAGGCCAGTCAATCGAGCGACCCGGGTCAGCGGGAAACCGCATTCAGAATATTTTCGACCACGCCAGGGATAATAGAGAAGCAGCACGAGGATGTCGTCATGACCGCATTTAAGGGTGGATTTGCCGACAGCGACACGTCGGTAGGGAAGCCCAATTCGAGAAACAAGTCAAGCGCTTACATCCAGCTAGGTTCGCATCTCCGCCGTGGAGGCTTTTGCGTCCTTTTTCCGGTCCATCCATAAGAAGGCCCAGCCCAAGTACTACGCGCTTATTCCCGAGATTCTTAATATCCTTCCTCCCATTAAGGAGTCTGGAGACGGAGACCTGCTTACTAAGGCCCTTGTTTCCCTAATTGACTTGGCTGAAGTTGCGCCGAAGATGTTCAAGCCTTTGTTCAACAGCCTCGTACAGTTCAGCGTTTCAGTCATCCAGGACAAGGACCTTGGGGATACGCCACGCCAGAATGCGCTCGAGCTGATGGCCACTTTTGCCGACAACGCGCCACC
The DNA here is from genome assembly GCA_010405425.1 of Lentithecium fluviatile CBS 122367. Taxonomy (NCBI): domain Eukaryota; kingdom Fungi; phylum Ascomycota; class Dothideomycetes; order Pleosporales; family Lentitheciaceae; genus Lentithecium; species Lentithecium fluviatile. Next base: position 38,354 of record MU005578.1, on the reverse strand, counting down.
GATGTGCAAGAAGGACCCCAACTTTACTAACGATATGGTGACTCAGTGCTTGTCTCTAATGACTGATGTTGGTATTGATGACGATGACGCCGAGGAGTGGAATGAGTCGGAGGATGTAAGTGTCATACCACAGGATCCCTGGTCAGTCTAACAATGCGTAGCTCGACCAAGACGAGAGCGACTCGAATCATGTTGCGGGCGAGCAGTGCATGGACCGTCTAGCCAACAAGCTCGGCGGCCAGGCCATTCTACCACCGACCTTCAACTGGCTTCCAAGAATGATGACTTCTTCAGCATGGCGAGACCGGCATGCTGCACTCATGGCCATCTCTGCTATTTCTGAGGGCTGTCGCGAGCTCATGATTGGTGAGCTTGACAAAGTCCTCGATCTGGTGCTCCCTGCTTTGCGAGATCCCCACCCGCGCGTGCGGTGGGCAGGTTGCAACGCCGTCGGGCAGATGAGTACCGATTTCGCCGGCACAATGCAGGAGAAGTACCACCAGGTTGTACTCCCGAACATTATCCCGGTCCTCGAATCCTCGGAACCACGTGTACAGGCCCATGCCGCAGCTGCTCTTGTCAACTTTTGCGAGGAAGCCGAAAAGAACATTCTCGAGCCATACCTCGACCAACTGCTGAGCCACCTACTCGCACTGTTACAAAGCCCGAAGCGATTCGTGCAAGAACAGGCTCTGTCAACCATTGCGACGGTTGCTGATTCCGCCGAAGCCGCATTCTCAAAGTACTACAACACTCTGATGCCTTTGCTCTTTAACGTTTTGAATGAAGAGCAATCAAAGGAATATCGACTTCTTCGAGCCAAGGCTATGGAGTGTGCTACGTTGATTGCTCTTGCAGTCGGCAAGGAACGGATGGGTAATGATGCCCTCTCCCTTGTGCAGCTGCTGGGTCGCATTCAAAACACCGTGACCGATGCGGATGATCCACAGTCATCATACCTACTCCACTGCTGGGGTCGCATGTGCCGAGTGCTAGGAAAGGAGTTTGTGCCGTTCCTCGGTGGGGTCGTTCCACCTCTTTCTGAACTTGCCGCAGCCAAGGCCGACATTCAACTGCTAGACGATGAAGACCAGGTTGCACAGGTTCAAGAGGAGGATGGCTGGGAGCTGGTCCCCATTAAGGGCAAGGTCATCGGCATCAAGACCAGCACCTTGGACGACAAGCACATGGCTATTGAGCTCATTGTCATCTACGCGCAAGTTCTGGAAGAAGCGTTCGAGCCGTACGTCAACGACATCATGGATAAGATTGCGCTTCCTGGACTGGCCTTTTTCTTCCACGACCCTGTACGCGTGGCGTCGGCGAAGTGTGTCCCAGCACTTCTCAACGCCTACAAGCAAGCGCATGGGCCTCAGTCAACACAGCTTGGTCAGCTGTGGGAACGAACGGTCGAGCGCGTTCTCGAGGTCCTGAGCACCGAGCCCGCCATCGATACCCTAGCAGAGATGTACCAGTGCTTCTACGAGTGCCTTGAATGCATTGGCAAAGACTGCTTGACCAGCACGCACATGGCCACGTTCATCGAATCCGCACGAAGCGTTCTAGAGGATTACCAGAAGCGCGTCAAGGAACGTCTCGAAGATCAGGCCGACAATGAAGATGGTGAGGAAGCGAACGAAGAGGTTCTGTTCGCCATCGAGGATGACCAGACCCTACTCTCAGACATGAACAAGGCTTTCCACACCATCTTCAAAAACCTCGGCACCGCCTTCTTGCCGCACTGGGAGAAGCTTATGGACTTTTATACAATGGCTGCCGCCAACCCAGACCCAACCCAGCGTCAATGGGCCATCTGCATATTCGATGATGTGCTCGAGTTTTGTGGCCCTCAGTCATGGACCTACAACCAGCAGATCATGCAGCCGCTCGTCGCTGGTATGCAAGACGACGTTCCCGCGAATCGCCAAGCGGCCGCATATGGTGTCGGTGTTGCAGCGCATCGAGGTGGAGATGCGTGGTCAGATTTCGCTGCCGCCAGCCTCCCGACATTGTTCGCCATCACGCAACGACCCACTGCGCGAGCAGATGACGACGTCTTCGCTACTGAGAACGCATGCGCAAGTATCGCGAAGATTCTGCACTACAACGCCGCCAAGGTACAGAACTGGCAAGACGTTGCTACAGCATGGATAGGCACGCTCCCAGTAGTTAACGACGAGGAGGCAGCGCCTCACGCATACGCATTCCTCGCATCCCTTATAGAACAGTAAACTCCCTCCCCTCCCCTCCCCTCCCTCACAAATAACTAACATGCACACAGACAAAACCCGGCCGCCATTGGCCAACCGGCCAAAATCTTCGTCTCAGTCGTCCAAGCCCTCGAAGCCGAAACCCTCCAAGGCAAAACCGCAAACCACGTCGTGCAAAACGTGAAAGCCCTCGTGCAAGCCACAAACATCAATCTCGCCCAGGTTGCGGCTAGCTTGACGCCCGAGCAGCAGAGGACGGTGCAGGTGTACTTCGGTTAGAAGCTGCAGCGATTGCCTTGGCCGTCTCGCTGGGATTTCAGGTTCTGACGATTTTGGCGTTGAGCTGGGGCGGAGGAACCATGGGGATAGGAAATGAAGTATTGCATGGTAGGAGGGTTAGAGTGAAGGAGGGGCTGGTGGTTTACGTAGTTTCCCATATCATGTTTTGATTTCATCACACGATTCCCCCCTTCCTTCTTTTTCCCTTTCCATTCCGCTTCCGCCAACGTTTATCTTTTGCATGGGATAGAAGGTGGGGCTGACCGTCATTAGGCTAGCCTAAATTACAAACAGATAACAAGTCTTGTCCTCGATAGCACATTGAGTGCAACATGGCTGCCTCACATGGGGAATAGAGTGCTTGACGTAATCTCTTATGTATTTTCAAGCTGTATCGATATACACCATGGTGCTTCGCAAGCCCCTTCCTCCTTCCCTGCGTCCCTTCCTAATCCCCACAAAACGCCGGGTAGTCCGCCTAATTCGAATCACAAAAGGCCGCTATGCCATCCTTTCATTCACAATAAAGAAACTGCAATTCGGAAAATCCGCTGCACGTACGCAATCTCCCATCACCATTCTCATCTCTAACCCCGTCACCCTCCCGTTCCCTACGCACCCTCGCTACCAAACTCCGCCGTCCATTCCGCGTTCCTGTTGAGATCGTCTTTGCTGACGGTCGGTCGTGACGCCTTGATAGCCTTGATGAAATCCTTTACGCGGAGTGGGGGCTCGGCGAGCTGTTCGCCGTCGAGGTCGGTCCAGGACATTTCTTTTGCCTGGGGGTCGCCAGGGGAGCAGGGGGTCCATTTTTGGTCGCCATCGACTGTGACCTAGGACGACATGAGCTTCTAGTGCCTAATAGAGGAGTGTACGGTAGGATGGGAGGGGGACATACTGGTTTGTAATGTGTCGCCGTCTGAATCAAGCGCACAGGCTGCATGAGCGCGTCTTGCACCGCGATCGAAATATCAGACCCAGAATACCCCTCGCTCAGCTCTGCGAGTTTCTTGTAGTCCGATTGAGTCAGTTCGCAGGGGGTATTTCCGACGGCGAGCTCGAACATTTTCATTCGTGCGGGGAAGTCGGGCAGGCTGATGTGTACTCTTCGTTGGAAGCGTCGCCGGATAGCTGCGTCGAGTTGCCAGGGGATGTTTGTTGCGCCGAGGATGAGGACGCCGCGGGAGTCTTTGCCTACGCCGTCCATCTGGACGAGGAGCTCGGTTTTGATGCGGCGCGAGGCTTCTGATTCGCCTTCGCCGCGAGGGCCGCAGAGGGCGTCGATTTCGTCGATGAAGATGATGGAGGGCTTGTTTTCGCGGGCCATGCCGAAGAGTTGCTTTACCAATCTGTAGCTTGTCAGCTTTTCTTGTACTTTGCGATGATTCAAGATTGCTTACCGTTCAGACTCTCCCATCCACTTGCTCACCAAGTCGGAACTCGATACGCTGAAGAAGGTACTGTTCGCTTCCGTCGCCACCGCCTTCGCCAGATAACTCTTACCCGTACCCGGTGGCCCATAGAGTAATATGCCTTTCCATGGTTGCCGCTTGCCGGTAAACAGATGTGGGAACTTGATGGGTAATATGACGGCCTCCTTCAGCGCCTCCTTCGCCATTTCTAGACCCGCTACGTCTTCCCACCGGATGTTGGGCTTCTCTGAGAGGATGGCGCCCGCGAGTGCGCCGCGCAGCTTCTTGGAGTCGGCGTCTTGTTCATCGTCGTCGTCATCCCTGCGAAGGCGAATCTATATTAGCCGAGTTCTTTGTGTATTTTCGGAGAACGTACTTCTGGCCCTTGCCACTACCTCCAGCTGCCTTGCCATTTGAGCCCATGGCCGCGGGCTTTTTGCGATTCGAGGCGTCGTCTTGGTTTAGGTGAGCTTTGAGCTTCTCGGCGCGCTCCATGTACTCTGCCACCTTGCCTCGTATCATCTCCTTTGACTTTTGGTTCTTCTCCCCTACCCTTTGTTAGTATCATCGCTTCGTCGATTCAGCGGGCGGAGCTTGGCGCGGTGGTGAGGGTTCTCGACGTACATTTTAGGGCAAGCATGAACAGCTCGACTATATAATGTTAGTAGTAACCCTTCAGAGGGTATGTTCGGTCTAACTCACGGGCACTGTAGTACATCTGGTACGCCTTCTCATAGTCACCAGCTGTGTCCGTCTCGATGGCCTTCTTGACCGTCTCAATGGCGCGGCCCAGGAAGTCTGCGTTGCTCATTGTTCGCTCCTATTCCAAATGTACTACGGGCTGTCTGTCCTCTCTTGGTGTCTTTGTCGCGTAGGATCCTGTGTGGACGGCCGATTCGCTGGAGGCGTGCGCGGGGCAAGGGTTCGGCGGTGCTGGTTTCTCGGCAGCGCGCAAGGCTTGTAGAGGCAGCAGTGAAAGCCGAGAGCCTCGTCGGAAGCGTGTGGAAGGTGTGAGGGAGCGTTGGCGGGGGTGTCTTTCGAGCAGCGTGGTGAATGTCCTAGCGGTGACGGTTGCTAGGTGCCCACTGTGCCTCCGTCGACCACCCCGCGCTAGGCCCGCGCTAGTTCTAGGACATCCCTCCTCCACCGCGACCTTTCGCGCAGATTTCCAAACTTTTTGACATCACTTACTCAGCACCACCGGCAATGAGCGAGGTGCAGAAGAAGCTCCAGGAGCTTTCCGACAGCTACCAGAAGCTGCAGGGAGGTATGACGCCACTTAACTTTTTGTGGTCAGTGCTAATTTCATTACAGAGCTCTCCACCAACGTCGAGGCACGCCAAAAGCTCGAGTCACAGCAGCAGGAGAACACCACCGTGAAGAAGGTTAGCGATACGGCGACTGGTATAAATGCCAGGGATTGACGGCTTTGCCGCAGGAATTCGACCTCCTCGATGATGATGCGAACATCTACAAGCAGATTGGACCGGTGCTCTTGAAGCAGGATAAAGCGGAGGCCGTCATGGCGGTGAATGCGCGGTTAGAATTCATCGAAAAAGAGATGTGAGGAGCGCACGTTTTTGAATGAATCACAGTGCTGATTTGGTGTAGCAAGCGTGTTGAAGGGCAAATACAAGGCGTGCAAGAGAAGAGCGAGAAGGTCAAGATGGAGGTACGTCAGGTGCCATACTTCAAATATGTTCTAAAATACTAACAAGAGTAAAAGATTATCCAGATACAGTCGGCGGCGCAACAGCCACAAGAAACATCAGCATGAGATGGGACGAAATGGAAACGGTGCTCAGCAAAAGTGATACCCTTTATGAATGAACATGTATTACAACGAAAGTCCGAGTGCAGCAGTCATACGATATTCTACTGATTTTAATATTCGTTCTTGCGGGCTCAAGACAATCCAAAAGGGTTTCTTTCCTAGACTAAGCTGAGTGGATGGCCAGAGTCAAACAACCAATGAGCACACTAACACGGACAATGACAGCAGGAGAAAAGCAACATTCCACATCAACTCCTATTATATCCGTGACTTGGACCTCCAACAAAGACTTGTCTCCGAAGTCGGGCGTCATTCCATCTATCCACCCGCTAACAATTCCGAAAAACCCCTGGACGACACGACCCTCTTCACCCTCAGTGCTTCAAACTTGCATATAGCGATCCGGATCCCTCTCCCAAGGCGGACGGCCCACGCGGGGCAGGTCGTTCATCGCCTTGCGCACATCGAGCTGGAAATTCTTTTTACAATGCCGACGCTCGGCCTCGAGCCGGCGGTGAGCTTGCGACTGCCATGCCCAGACATCAGCAATGAAGCCCCGCGCTTTTGCAAATATGGCCTCACGCGAAGGAGCCCCATGATTTGGACGCTCCGTCTCCTCGTAGAGTTTGTGAACCGTATAATGATGAGGGACCCAGTCAGACTCTCCAACCGTGCGGATAAGGTCCGCTATGGTAGCGCTCATGAATTTGACGTCCCAGATGCGCCACACGTATCCGTACAGCTCGATGAGGAAGCTCATCGTGTACTCAGTACGCATGCTTCTGCTCTGCTCGAACCTCCCGATCGGAATCTTGCGTTGATACAGCCAATTGACGTACACTCGGACCACGTAGAAATCCACGTCACTATCAACGTAGCCGTCCCGCCTAAGGTCGTACTGGTGGAGTGCGCGACACTTCTGCGCGGATGAGCGCAACTTGCGCATGTGCACATTCACGCCCCAGTCGCTGTAGCCCCAGACTCGCAGTTTGATGACGGGGTTATCGTCTCCATCGCCGTATCGAGTTTCGTGGAGGCCCGGGCCGCAAATCGAGCCAAGATAGGCTGGGTGATACGTATTTCGGAGGCTGGAGAGTGGATTGCAGCGAGAAGCACCACGCACATACACCGCGGGGATTTGACGCGGCTGCTGGGTCGGGTTTCGAATCGTCTGAGCTTAGTCATTTGTGATTCGAGGATCGCGAAGAAGTGTAATGGCTTCGGCTCGGGGTGTCTGAGTGCTCGCAAAGGTGTTCGAATATCCACCATTACCCGCGAATCCTGGCTGCGCAACGGGTGACGCTGACCCAGCAGAAAACACATCTCGCCGAATCCGATCAGCCTGCTCCTGAACGACCCGGTTGGATTAATCCTTGTTTCCATCAGCATACAACCTCGAGCTAGTTGGACGAGCAGTCCCAGCAGTACCGCCGTCATGCGGTAAGCCTCCATCTCCAGAATGCTGATCATCGAGGACCACCACAAGCAACTGCGCAAAAGCTAGACGGTCGTAGATCGTCCCCGGCATGTTCGACAACTCTTGCAAAAGATGAAGTTTCCCCGCTTTATACAGCTTATGCGCGGCACGGCCACAAGCTTGGCTTGCCTCGGCTTCACTGATCCCATACGTGCTTGACTACGGGTTTGCACGCGCTGGAGGTGGCCGTTCTGGGATGTATGGCGGTGGCGTTGCCGGTTGGACGGGAGGCTGGGCGTAAGGGCGACGCTGGCGCTCGATTGGAGCTAGAGTCTGCGGTGCTGGGCGACGTTACGGATTGACCTCGCGCCAGGTGTTGGACTGGGCGTAGGGACGAGGCTGACGCTCGAGCGGAATTTGAGTCTGCGGTGCCAGAGCCTGTGGTGCCTCAGCCTGTGGTGCTGGGCAAGGTTGCGGCGTATTCCTCTTGCGCCGGGCTGGTGAGACGGTAGGCTCAGGTTTGGGGGGAGCCTCCGTCTCGAACTCCACATATGCCTGATATCGCGGCTTAGGCTTAGGCTGCTCCTTCTCCGGCTCTATATCCTCCTGCGGGCAACTACCTGACATCTTAAGCGAAGGCTCTTCCGCGGCAGAGGGAGAGGAGACAGGCGGTTCTACAGCTTTGTCGTGAGGAGTTGGGTTGTTAATCACATTCTTGCCTTTGATTTTTTTTAGCCATTGCGAAGATGGGTGTGTGGTTTGGACTTGGGTGTGTTGGGTGTAAATGTGGTAGGAGTACTGTAGCAACTGCGCAACAGGTGGTTACTAAGTTGCTGAGGTGGTCGGGGTGGTGGTTGGTTGTATCCCCTTCCGCTTGGTCAAGGGAAGGACTATAATATACGGTTTAGATTCGGGGTTAGGGACTAGATTCTATGAGTTTACAAGACGGGATGTGTCTCCACGATTCGCCATGGGACGGGGATATTGTACTAGTATGATGCATATTGCGGACCGGATTTGGATGAACAGTATGAGGATTGAACATACACAAATCGTAGGGTTTCAGTGGCCATCTCACTAGTGTAGAGAACAAAGACACGCTCATTTCACTTCAATTGCGCTACTTCTACATTGTGAAGAGCGAGTAAAGCGAGTAAGACAGCCATCGTGTTTTCCATCGGCCAGTCGCCTACACAGCAAGAAAGGCACGGAGATAGTACAAATTCAACTCTCGTAAACTAGTAAGCCGGGGGCGGTGCTCGAAACCATGCCGAAGCAGATCGGGAGAGACTTTCCATCATATACAAAGAACTTAGGCTTGAAGAGAAGATACCCGTACAGGCAGCTCACAAGAGGATGCAAGCCACGGCTCAACCGCAATACACCAATCCATGCTATCGTAAAAGCGGCGATAATACCGCCCAGTCGTTCATACATTATCAAATCATTCCTTTCATCATTCACTCCCCACTCACTGCCCCCTATTAAACCCCGCCCTCGTCAACCGCCTCCTTAGCTCCTGACTAGCAGTAGGTGCCCGCTCCTCAGTCCCAGACATATTACTATCCTCAGGGAGTCGTGGCATGCCGGACAGGTCCTGTTGAGGGAGACCTAGATCGGGAATCTCCTGCATGGGCGGATTCTGGTTGATTTTCTGGCCGGCGGACAAGAATGGCGAGGGCGGTAGATCTTCCAGGTTCATCGGGTGCATTCCATCCATGAGCGCGGGGTCAACGGGCATATCGTAGCTATTGTGCTGGGCGTGGAAGTTGGCAAAGGGGTCGTGGTGATGTTGTGCTGCTTCCAGCTGCAGCTGGTTGCTTGGGGAGTCGGCGTGTTCGAGTGAGTTCGGCATTGGGTTCGGTTGTTGTATTTGTGGTTGCTGTGGCTGTTGCTGAGGGAAGCGCTGAGTCGGCGTCGGTGTGGGTATGTGTCCGGGCGAGCCTTGTGGTTGTACATATCGTGACTGTTGGGCGCGCACCGCTGACAGCCCCTTGTTCATCTCGCTGCACTCGGGACAGTTGCGAATCACCTGACTGACGGTTTCCTTGATGCGAACCCAGTGATATGATTCCGCAATCGAGGCTGTCGTTTTGTTGATACCGCCATGTGATTTGTGATGTAGCTCGCGAGCAATCTCGTATTGGCGCTGCGGATCTGAGATAACTTCCTTGCCCTTGAGCATGAGCCGCTCTGGCTCTGAGCCTGCCGCTGGGTAGAGCTTGTAGTGTGTTGCAGCGGATCGCAAGCGGCTTTTCTCAGCTCGGTCGGCGCCGTTGGGATACTTGCCGTTCTTGAGGTAGAATCGTATCTTGTCGAAGCGCTCCTCAGATACGAAGTCGTCATCTTGTCCCAGATCTCTGCCGTAGATGATCGCATCTACGAGCTCGCCTGGATATGACTTTAGATTGCCGCAGCCTTTCACGCGCCCTAATCGCTTGAATCCTAGTGCGTCCCATATCCGGCAGGAAGCGACGTTGGTCTCGTAGACGAGGTTGAAGACCGAGTACGTGTATCCCTGGGTAGGTTAGCTTGTATTCATCCTATAAATTGAATGGATGAAGTTGGCCAATCTACACTAGACAAGGAAAGCGCTTCCAAGTCGGACCTAACCACGCACATAATCCAGATAATCCAACTTACCAGCTTCGGTGCCCAGTCCAGATATATCTCCCCCATCAAACGCCCAACACCCCGATTCCGCGAAGCATCGGTAACCAAAAACCCTCCATTGCAGACATGGCTCGACCTTCCCGGGTAATTTGGCTTGATATAGAAGCTCCCCAAGCACTGCCGCTCCCAATCACACCCTCTCCGCGCCATCTCGTGTATCTCCCTTCCATCCTGTATCTCGCCAAGCAGCATGATCGCCCCAAACACGCCAAACCAGTACGGACCGAAGTTCTCGAGGGGTAGCGGGTCCATCATGGGGTACGTATCGCCCTTCTCGATCTCACGGCCTAGCTGATCGCACAGGTATGCCAACAGCGTGAGGGGCACCTGGTTCGGCGCAGAGAAGGGTATGATGGTCGCGACGGTGACTCGGTCGCGCAGCGTGACTTGCCGCGGCGCGATGCCCGGGGGGAGCGCGCCGCCGGGCGCGGGGAACGGCATGCTGCCCGTTGTGCGGTGGATGACGGGCGCCATGGGGTCCTCGAGCATCGCGGGCATGGTGTGCAACGCGGTGGGCGGTGGAGCGTCGCTGTCGCGTGTTAGCGCTGCGGAAAAAGAAATGCTCTAGGCGGGTGAGTGAAAGCCTGGATAGCACCCATGGCGAGGCGCCAGACGGCAAGGCACTGCGCGCTTTGCGGGAGCTACATTTGAGACTTTCACTCGTGTGAGGAGTGGGAGGGAGAGGACTGAGTGACTTACTCGCGCGTTTGCTTCAACACTTTTAGGCCCTGCGGGACCAGAAGTGCACCGTGATGAAGACATCTGGAGGAAGGTGGCGGCGCGGGCGGATCGCGCACGGCAGGGGGCTCTCGCTTAACCAGCCAATCAGCGCGCGCAACCTCCCACTGAGGCTGCGGTGCCTGACTGGAGGTGGGTAGAATGCAGGTGCCTTGTTACGAAGAGAAGCATGTTGGGAAAAGAGAATGATGGTTATGTTACGGGCTAGCTCGGAAACTATTTGGATCAAGAAAGGGACAGTAGTCGGAAGGCATGCCATAGCATCACGCAACGCAGGTTATAGCACAATGAAGGAAGACATAAAGGCCCAATAGGTACCAGTAGACATGCTAATACACAGAAAAAATGAAGAATGCCGGGTATAATATATGCACATGAAGGAGAAATGTAGTCGTTGCGCAGCCCTGCGACTTGTCCCTTGCCGTTTCCTTTTCACTCCAGGACCCATGTTTGAATAAATCTTCATCTAAGAAGCCCAAATTCTTAGATCAAAGTCCCACCAAACGCCGTTGGCACTAGGACATATCCATCTACGCAATCGGTCCGTTGTGCAGAATGGTCTGGTTCAGGTTCAGGTCGCACTCGTGCGGGTGCTGCAGGCAGAACTTGGGCATGAGCGGCGCAGCCATGACGCCGTTCGCAACAAGGTACTCGCGGAAATTGAGGATACGCTGAGTGAGCTCAGTGGTGCGCTTATTGCCGTCCGCATTGCGGTTGCCAGACCAGACAAGCTCAGCAAGCGCAGCAGCACGAGGCCACAACTTCTGCGATACAACTACATCATCGACCTGCTCGGACCAAAGCGGTGCGATAGCCCCCTGCACGAGCGCCTTCTGTTCCTCCGATAGGCCCTGCGTGAAGTCAAAGTCGTAGATGCGTTGCCACGTCTTGTACGGCGCACACCAGGAGCCGCCGCCAGCACCCCAGTTGAAGTTGGGCGAGCCGTCAGTCGCATTGGGGTTCACCTGGACGTCGTAGCGCTGGTCATTGCCGACCCAGCCGCCGTAGCCGCAATCGAGGTACATGAAGTCGGACGAGGAGACGATGACGCGGTAGCCCTTTGCGGTAATGTTGTTGATGTGCTCGAGGCCGTTGTTCCAAGCCTGGAGGACGACGTCCTTGGGGACGACACCGGTGGCCGCGGCGTCGGCAGAGAGAAGGACATCTTCCCACATGACGAAGGTCTTGTTAGCCTGCGCCTTGAAGTTGGGAAGTGCGCGGTCGACCCAGACTTGATACAGGTCGCCCATTGATTTCCCTGAGGCGAAGAACTCGCGAGCAAGGCTGCTGAAGTTGTAGCAGTTGATATGGAGCTCGTCGCCACCGATGTGGAACCAGTTGTCCGGGAAGATGTTGGCAAGCTCCTTGTACACTTTGCCAGTGGCCTCGTACGTCTTGTTGTTGAGGATGTCGAGCTGGCCTGGGTTGGGCTCCACGGCGGTGTGCAGTGGCCACTCGTCGTTGGACCACCAGCTGTTGATGCAGGCCAGCATGCTCTCATCAACTTGCTTCCAGCCCGAGTTTGCGTGGCCTGGCATGTCGATTTCGGGGATGACACGCACACCACGGGCGGCAGCATACTCGATGATTTCGATCATGCACTCCTTCGTGTAGATCTCGTTGGCGGAGTAGGCATCCTCGATCATATCGGGGTAGACCTCGAGCTCCACAGGCCAGGATTGCGAGTCGACCAAGTGCCAGTGGAGGACGTTGAGCTTGGAGAGCGCTAGACCGTCAATTTGCTCCTTAATCTTCTTCTTAGAGAGGTAGTTGCGGCCGGAGTCGATCATGATGCCGCGAACGGGGTAGAGGGGAGTATCCTTGATGGAGACGGGCTGCTCGACGATGAGCTTGCCGCTGCCGTCGTTGATGACGAGCTGTTGGAGAGTGGTAAGAGCATGAAGAGCACCATAGACAGTCTCGGCCGTGATTTCAATGTTTTCTGATCCCAAGGCGATTTCCAGGGTGTATGACTCGTCAACACCATGTTGGAGGGCAGCATGCGTATCAGCGATCTGAACGTTGACACCAGAAAGCGTGCCAGTAGTGTTCGTTCCATACTGCCTCCTAATTCTCCTCTTCGATGCAGCCGTCGGAGTTGGGAAGGGTTCGAAGCTACGCACTGGTGCTTCCGTAGCTGCAGGGATCCACTTCAGCTCCGTGATCGCCTTGGTAGCGCGATCAAACCCATCCTGGAGAACCTTGTGATCCGGACCGTTGAGAGACAGAGAGCCGACAGTGAGAGCGCCAGTATCGCCCCAGGTGATTTCCACGGGAGCAGGAAGCGGGTTTGCAGCAACTGCTTGAGCGTGGCGAGCGAACAGAAACGTAGCCGTTGCCAACGAAGCTAGGATGAAGTCGCGCATCTTCGAATCTCCTACTCAATCAACCGTATAATAGGAAAATGATCAAAAGAGTGTCGTTGAAGAGATTAGAAAATAGGTAGACCGCGGGGTGAGGAGCAGAAGAAGAGCGGAGGTAGCAGCTAATAAAAGGGAGCTTGCTGATGATATTTTAAGCTGACCCCGGTATACTATTCACCAGCCAAGCCGAAAAGCGTAATGAATGGCACTGCACGCCCGGGATCGCATCACGGTGATCAAGCCACGCGCAGGGCCTCCATTCCCTCTGCGCACGCTGGCATTGGCCAGCTCTCACGCATCCCCAGCCCTTCCGCAGCTTAGCCTTGCAGCGTCGCCGTCACCAGGAACCCGTCCACTGTAACGGTCCATGCCAGCCCGCGTTCCCAGCCGCATTCACCGGGAGACTGTGGCTGTTAAAATGCTACACCCCGCCCGTTACCCGCACCTCACATGCCCTAATATGATACGCGATGCCACCCCATTCACTGCGGCAGACACCCGGCGCAACACTGTAATCGCACAACCACCAGCCAGCAGATCCCTGACCTCCCTAATTCAGGCTGGTCGTCTCATCCATTCGCTCGGCGCGGGAATCTCTCACGGCCGCCGATCTGTGTCGCCGCCGCTAGAAACAAACGGCTGTCACCCCAGCCCAGCATGTTTCGTGGAACCTTGCACGGCGCTCCTGACAGGTCATCTCGCCCTGGGAGGTGGATGCTTGCATGCAGGGAGTCCATCATTTGATCTGGTCGACACGATGGAGGCGACGCTATCCATCTCGTGATGTTTGTGCGTGATGGAAGGGAGGCGAGGATTGAATTAAGTTTAGAGTTTGGTGGCTGGCACGGCTGCGTGTGCGGCGTCCAACTGTCTTGCGGCGGCTGCTTTTGAGGCCTCTGTGAATTCCGCCCACTACGCCGCATGGCTGCTGTAACTGTTATGGTGTATGAAGACACCGCTGGGCGTGCTGTATTGAAAGCCTTGTTTGCTGTCCGCGCACGGAGTGCTGCTGGTCGCCGTACCGCGCTCCACGCTGCTGCGCCGTGTTGCTGACAAGCGGCGGAGATTTTTGAGGGGCAAGACAGCCCCATCAGCCAGCCGCAGCTTAGCACGCCACTTGAGATCTATCCAGTAGATCGCTCCTTCGGTGTTGTACCACCTTCCCTGGGAATCTTTCCAACACCCATCCCGACGCTGTATGATCTCAGAGTCCGGTTGATAGCAGTGGCATGCGTGCCTGCTGGCCAAGATGCTTTCACCCAAAGTAAAATCAGCTGCCCTAAGTTCGTGGATCCCTCCCATCTTCCATCTCATCCAATTTGCTGTGTTTCGAAACACTCATCAACGCATGACACCGCAATAAGGCCCGTCCTCGGCAAATATCGCCCTCCAGAGCCCAACATCGGAAGCCTACGGGAATCATAAAATCCCAATGCCCCTTGTTAGCTAATAGCATTCTGCGCAAGAGTCCTGCGTCATTGAAGCTCGAAGGATCATTGCGGCTCCTTCGCAGGAAGACCCGATCGGGAAAGCGCACGAGGCGTGTTTCATGTATTTGTGGAGTAACTAAGGCGAGTACAGTGCACTGACTGAACGCCCGTATAACTGGCGAGACGGTCATCAGGTTTGCCCTAGCACCGTACGCCGTACCTGCAACTGTGGGGTACAGCTCGGGAACGTACGCGGTGTCGTGCGATATAGCTTCTAGAATAGCCTCAAGTGGGGCTAAGCTGTCTACCTTGAAAGTAGCCGCTGCGAGACTAAAGTCATCACCGAGAAAGTGGATATCACAACGGTTTCCGTACAGCGCTTAGACGAGACTGCAAACGTTGCCACGCGGAATGTTCGAGACCAGTTCAATGAAGCTATGCAACATCATGTACAATCGTCTGCTCCTCTCCCACCTTCTTACTACCCAAACCATCGCCCTCTGTATGCGGAGCCTCATGCTCCGTTCCTTCCGCCGCATGCACATTCTCCTTGTGCTCCTCCCCACCCTTGATCTTCTTCCAATCCGGTGCTGGCACACTCAAAAGCCGACAAATATCCTTCCTCCGCTCCCTAAAATCTTTATACAAACCCTTCCAAATCCTCCTCTCCGCACAAACCGCTTCCTTGTCGCCTCCGCAATCAGGCTGTATCTCTGCAACGCCTTCTTGAGGCCACATGATCCAAGGTTTGGGCAAAGGCCAGTCGCTGAAATGTACGAGCTTGGCTTCTTTGTAGACTTTTTCTGCGTCCCAGGTCTCGAAGTTGTTGCCCAAGTACGCGGAGTGGTTTGAGGTGCGGAATTCACCGGTGAGTAGCGCGTACGGTCGGTGTGGCAGCACCAGAGCGCTGTCCTCGAATCGCTCGTTGACAAGCTCCATATCGAACCTGTTCCTGCGCACGATTGCCGGATTCGCACCTCCCGCAATGGCCTCACTAAACCGCTCAAACTCTACCATGCTCGGTTGCAGTACCATGAGCAGGGAGGTCAGCGGTTGCGGTTTCGCAACGTACCAGTATGCGCGGGGCATTGCAATCGGCGTAGGTGGGAGCAGGAAGAGCTCATCGAGGGAGTCGAGGAGCGTGATGTCGGAGTCGAGCGCGATGACGCGCTTGTACGGCGTGAGGGTGAAGGCGAGAAATTTCGTGACCGACTTGGACCAGGTCCCAGTCCAGGCGTCTGTAAAGCCCTTTGTTAGCATATACGTCTGAAGTCATATCCGACTGTAGATTCAAGCTTTTCAATGTCTCGCCCTGTAAGGCACGCGACGCAAGGGAGAGCGTGTACGACGTACCTTCCGTCCTCCCTTCCACACTCAGCAGCTCTACCGGCTCCAGCTTAACTTTGTACCGATCCCTCGCAATAACCAGCAACTGGCTGTCCCTATCCCGCGAATCGCTGATCACCATGTCCCAATGCCGCGGGTAGAAGAGGACCCTGTCCGCCCGACTGCCATACTTGGCCAGCGCGTCGAACACAAGTACTGCATGGCACAAGGTAGCGCTGTCCGTTGCGTAGAGGCTATACGCGTATTTGGACCAGTCTATGTGGATTGTGCGGCCGTCATCGGGTGTGTGACGCGGATATAGGATGTACAGGACGAAGAGGATGCCGACTAGGTAGAGAGTGTAGCGGCGCCGCCATCGGAACGAGGTTGAGAGAGTGTCTAGGTCTCCGCTGGAGTAACGAGGGAGCTCATCGGAGCGTCTGCGCCGCATGCTATGAATATGTGAGTTAGTATATGCGTCATGGTGGGAGGTTGAGCAGGATGGGTCTCTCTTTAGGGGTCGCGGGTGAGCTCGGAGGTGCGTTTAATCGCCGCATCACGTGTCACCGCATTGGGATGATTTCCTGGTTCGAAAGCACTTCAAATGCTGAGACTACAGTCTTGCTCAAGCTAATTAACCCGAAAACAAATGCCTGCATCACAGAGAGACGAGAAATTCAATCGGCAAATTGGACGGTGGTCCAAGGTATCTCATTGCTTCTGAAAACCCTCCCAAGCGTCACTTTTGGTATGAACACCGCCAACGCCGAAGCTGTGCATTGCCCGTGGGCATAATGGAGTTCCCATGGGAAACAAGCGTTCCTCATTCAGCTATGTAGCGCCCTCTATGTCATAGATCGTCCCATCGTTATTCTCCTTGACTCCCAACGCTTACTCCTCAGGAACTGCACGTTCGTTAGCCATCTGATCATTCACACTTCCGCACGGTTACACATACTCTCAATCTCTCCCGACTCAATGTCGTCCGAGATGTCCTTCGGGCTACGGCCGTCAACCTGGCAGCCAGTGCTGAAAGCAGTGCCGAGAATCTCCTTGACGGTACCCTTCAGGTCCTTGGCCATGGACTTGAAGCGCATGGTGCGGGCAATGTTGATGATCTCATCGAGGGGAATGCTCTTGGTGTGCTTGATGTTCTTCTCCTTCTTGCGGTCGCGCGGGGGCTCCTTGAGGGCCTTGATGACGAGGGACGAGGCAGAGGGAACGACGGAGACGGCGGCTTGACGGTTCTGGATGGTCAACTTGACGGTGACGCGGAGACCCTTCCAGTCGCCAGTGGCCTTGGCGATATCTTCACCGACCTCTGCGTAGAGTTAGCTGCTGCTTCCGCTGGCTCAATTTGGATGCGACGTACTCTTCGGCGACAGACCAAGGGGACCAATCTTGGGGGCGAGGGCGGAGGAGGCACCGACTTCACCACCCGTGGCACGGAGGTGGATGATCTTGACCTCGCTGGGATCGAATTTGGGAGCTGCGCATGTTTAGCCTGACTGTCGCAGCCGATCAGAAGGATGATACTCACGCATGGCTAGTGCGGGAGGTGGTCTATCTCAACTGATCCGGTAGATGAAGGGGAGCGAGGTTGAGGAAAAGTTCGAGCACTTTGCGAAATATTTGGCGGTGCGCTGTGTGCGCACTAAGGGCCTTGGCGCCGCTTTCCTGTTCGGAGCTAGCGACCGACCTTTCACCGTCAACCACCTGCGATGAAGGGACCGGGCACTTTTTCATCAGGTCTTTTGTCGTCCTTCGTACCGTCAAAAAAAGATCTCACGAACACTGAGCTAGCAATTTGAAGTCCTTGAAGCGGACACACTAGAGCTACAACGTAGCCACACCTTTGCCAGATGCCCGGACACGGCATTTTCTATGAACTCAAATAGTGCTCTTTGATTGCCCCAGCAGGTGCCTTCATGGTAGGAACATGTAATGTAGAACTGACAAACCGACCTACGAAAAGCAAGCTATATACGCCAGCATGGCGATTTAGCATAGAAAAGCCATCGCTCTAGAATAGTTCCAACATCTCTCACCAGCAACAACATACCCGCATACCTCTTTCTGAAACATTGCGACTATTTTTCGTCAGTATACACATCAAGATTGGCTCACAATGTTGACGCAACCGTTCCGGACACCTCTACTATCATCACCATGAGTCGAGTCTCTAGCACAATCTGTCGCGAGCAAAAGGCTAACCTTCTACTCCTAAGAATAGAGTATATATAACCGTCACACAATCTCCAGGTACCAGAGATGGGAACAATCAGTCAGATCAACAGATTGATTCCTATTTAAGCGTGCACGTAAAACTCTTCGCTCCGTGCACGCATGTAAGTCCCTACTTGTGGCACGTTCGCGAACCAATCTGTCGATCTGACTGATTGTTCCCATCTCTGCCAGGTACAGTGGGTACAGGCAGCACAAAGCCAGCATTTCAGAGTCTCCAAACGAATACACTCTCAAGCATCAAGGCCTCAACCAAAGCGATTTCAGCGGAACGCCAGCAAACCTATCCTTCGGCGCCAACCGAAATGCTGCTTACGACTTACCTCTATCGGAAATTTACGACGGCCGTCTGTTCGTCAAGGTGGGCTCATCACCGGTTTGACCTCTCGACGCTCTGGGCTACCCCAATCGGTTGAGCACTCCTTGATCGACTTAGTTATCGAAAGGATTTCGCCACCTGGACTTTCACCTCTTAATGCCCCTTTTTTATTTATGGAAGGTATGTCGACTCATATCAATATGCACCTATTGTTACCGAGATTGTTATCTTTTGAAACGCTTTTTCATCACCAACTCGTGAGGTTCGTTCTTACTCTTTGTCCGGTACTTCAATCGCTTGTACTTTCACAATGCACACTCAATCACGCGCGTATGGACTGTCCAGAATGATTCGATTGCAATTTGTTTTTAGAAATTGTTAACAAAGAGCTTTGCCATCCAAAGCTTACGCCTCATTCACGCAACAATGACAGATCTGAGACATTCTACAATCAACCAATTGTTCCAACAGCATCTCTTCAGACAGCAAAAGTTCTTAAGCACGAAACAGCCACTGGTAATTATCCACAACATCTCACCCTACGCCGCTTCTGCCCTCTACCGTTTCACCCGTACAGTAGTCCACACATCCCCTGTTTCAGATCAAAGACTTCAACTCAATTCATTCCGTCATCAACTTCGACCCTGAACCGGGAATGTGCTGGAGAATTCCCAAATCCTATCCAGTTTGCAAACATCAGGTCATCGACATACTCGCCTGTGACGCTTCTCAAGATGGGGTTATATGCAAAGAGTGAGTCATGCCGGCGGCGATCATGGAAAAGCTTTGGGGCCTTTGCCTTCCATGTTTTCTTGACGGGATCATGGGGGACTGGCGCCCAGGTGCGCTAGATGGGCCCACGGAGAAGAAGTAGGAAGCCAAGGTTGCGACTCCAGGGGAGGACTTCCCGATTTTTCTCAGCATTACATTGTTCATTTCCATTGCATTTTGCATCAGCATAGCATTCGTAAGGTAGATCCCGGGGTCGCGGGACGCACGGTGTAGCGGGACAAAGTAAGGGTACTTTAACTTTGAGTGGTAATATCTCTTCTGATATAGATTAGTCTTACTATGGATTTTGCGGAATATTTATCATACGTTCTTCAGATGCTTCATACCTAACGTGCATCCCTGTGTAGCGAGACGCACGGTGTGGCGAGACAAATAAGGGGTAACGTCCCTCCCTACGTGCCGAGAAACCCGCCGTGCCGAGAAAAACAAAGGGTACCTCTACTTTAAGCAGCTCTAAATCTACACACACGTCTCTAGCGACTAAAAGCTTGTAAAGGAGTAGATTATAGCTACTCTTAAACACTAATATTCCTTAGCATGTAGCGAGAAGTACCTCGTAACGAGAACATTTCTACTATTAAGCTATCTTATACCTCTCCACGAAGGCCTATTAAGCTCTAATAATGAATAATTGTTCTTTAGCTATATTTATGCCTAATATTTGCGTATAAAAGGAAAGTTCGTAGCGTTGGTAGTACTACCCTCGCTTGGCGGTCAGTGCGCATCACCACTCAACGCGCGCGCGCGCCATGCAACACCCAACTTTTGCCATCTCAAATCTCCACCAATATGGATCCAATTAATGCCGCGATAGCAGCAATCGACGCGCTACGACTAGGAGAACATTTTACGTATACGGAAATAGCTGAAAGATATGGTGTTGTGCGGTCTACGTTAACGCGAAGGCACCAGGGCGCATCTCTCGCGCGCGAACTTGCTGATTAGAATCGTCAAAATCTCAGCCAACACTAAGAGTAGGAGCTTATACGATATATTAGACGTCTTACTAAGCGCGGCCTACCTCCTACGCGCTAAATAATACAGAGTTTCGCGTCTTGTATTGCTAAAAAGGATATCTTAATAACGTAGACTAATTAATTTATTAAGCGCTACTAAGAGGACTTAATTATAAGCTAGTTAACTAGCCTTAATAGGAATTGCTATAACGCTAATTTAGAGGCTAAATATAAGCTCTACTTTTAGCTTCTATATAAGAAGATTAAAAAGTATAGTATAGAACCCCGCTATATATATAATATAGATAAGAAAGGCTTCCTCCTTAGTATTACTAGCCGTTTAAAAAGGGTGTTTAGCAGGCATCTATTTAAGAGTCGCTAAGTAAGGCAGGCTCTACAAGACGGCTCTCGCGAGTAGATATTAATACTAGCATATATTTACGCTAACAGCTCTTACGTAGATCTAGCCCTTATATATTAATTTAACGCTAAGACTCTATAATTAAGCTAAGTTAAGGAAATTAACAGTAACTCTTATAGAGTCTTTATTAGCTTATTAACCTCTAGCTAGTTAAATAATAAAATTAGCGTTAGATAGCTTAAACAGGTGTTTAATAGGTGTTACGAGAGGCTATAAGTAGGGATAACAAAGCTAATTATAAGGGACTAGCTCTATACCACTAGGCCGTATATCTAAAAGATATGGCACGCAGTATCGGTTTCCAATAGTGGGTGTAGTATAGAATAATATATATACTAATACGAAGGTATGTGTAGGTCTCGCCTTAGCGAGGGGCCCGTGCGGGGTAGTGGATATTAATACAGGCATAACACTATACTAAAGCTTGCTATTATTTACTACGTATAGATCTTAGGTGTAGTATAAGAGGATAGCTAAGAAGCAAAGCTATATATAAGGTGCGTAAGAAGATAAAGGGGTAACGTAGGCACGTGCGTAGGCAACGCGTATAAGTAGCTATTAGGAACGCGCGCAAGTAGGTGTTAAGAACGCGCGCAAGCAGCTATTAGGAACGCGCGTAAGCAGCTATTAGGGATAATAAGAGAAGTACTATAATAGTACCCCCCTTCTAGAGAGTAGCCGCATTAACTAATAATTATAGCTGCGATAGAGGGACCTAGTATAACAAGCTATCTACTTTATACGGGGTAGAGATGCTACGTCTATTAGAAGAAGCTATAGCTTAGCCTAGCTATAGTCCTTAATTTAGTAATACCTTAATCTATAATAGTAGTAGAGGTTGTAATTATAATAGTAGTAGTAATAAGCTAATAACGTAGAGGAGAAGCAAGATCTAGTCTAGACGTTCCTAATATTCATGCGCTTAGGGGAAGGAGATCTAGCTAGCTAAGCGTTAGCTTAGAATAATAGTTTCTAGCTAGCTAGCTAGCGTCTAGTATAATAATCTATACGCTAAACTAGCTTAACGTAGTTATTATATTACAGACTAAATAGGGAGTTATTTAACTCTTTAAGGGACTAGTAGAGAGAGGGACAGAGACTATAATAAAAGAAGAAGATTTAGAATATATTAGGCTATAACTAGGCGCTTACCTTATATAAGAGACGCTTAAAATAAGTAAGGTACGTAAGGAGTAACTCTTCCTTCTTCTAGCGTACTAATGCAAGACGCTAAACTGCCTTCTATTCCTAGCGTAGATTATAGCAGAGGCGCTAGAAGAATAAAAATATTATCTTAGAATTCTAGAACTAGCTATCCTTAGCGAACTAGCAGAGATATAGGACTAATACCTACTATAGTTATTTAAGTTAATCCTAGACGTAGTTAAATATATTAGCTCTATTAAGCTAGTCTAAGCGAAGCTTAGCCTTAATAGATAGAAGCTATATATAAAGCGTGTATAGTTTACTATTAAAGCGTAAGAGGTCTAAAAGCTAAGAACGCGAAGCAGTAGAGAACTAGAGCTAAAGGATAATAGTACGCGCTAAGTTAAGGTTAGATTAAAGCTACTAGATTTTAGATTACTAGTTCTAGAGGTCTTACTATAGCTGCTATATAAGCAGTAGAATAGCTATAGGAGTAGTATTCTAGCTAGACATTACTAGAACTAGCGTCTAGTATAATAAGTAGTACGTTAAATAAGCTTAACGTAGATGTTATATTACTAATAGAACTAGCGCAGACTAACTATAGAGCTAGCTAGTAGAAATTAATATAAAAATCTAGATAGATGGAAATAATAAAGACCTCTAGCTAAAGGTCTATAGCAGCTGTCTAGCTACTATTGCTATATATCTAGGCGAGCTATTCTAATGTTATAAGAGGCTACGAGTAGGGATAATAAAGCTATACTAAAGCTTACTATTATTTACTATATATAGATCTTAGGTATAGTATAAAAGAATAGCTAAGAAGTAAAGCTATATATAAGGCGCGTAAGAAGATAAAGGGGTAACGTAGGCACGTGCGTAGGCACGTGCGTAGGCGACGCGCATAAGCAGCTGTTAGAAACGCGCGCAAGCAGGTGTTAAGAACGCGCGTAAGCAGCTGTTAGGGACGCGCGTAAGTAGCTATTAGGGACGACGAGAGAAGTACCGTAATAATAGGTATACTAAGCTAGAATCTAGACGCTTATATTAACTACTTATAGTTAACAGCTATAGTTCTTACCTTACTATAGATTTTATTAACTACTATAACTAGAATAGGATTCTCCTTATAATATTTTCTTCTTATTTAACTTATACGCTGTAGCCTCTTAACGTCTACGTGTTTAAGTCTCTATTAGCTGCCTATTTAGATATATTAGCAGAGCACCTCTATAATAGCTAAGGACTATTAATAGTTATAAAGAGAGACTTCTTTAGCCTATTCTAGAAGGCCTAGGTTACTACTGCTACGCCGTAATTAATTAAGAGAGCTTTTAAATATATAGAGATCTGCCTACTAGACTTAACACCTATCCTTAAGAGATTTAGCTAGGGGACTTAGCTAGAGCAGAACTTATAAGAGAGCTCTACTTTAGTACTTAGCGCGTTAGACTAGCGTAAAATTAAATAACTACTACGCTCTACTATTAAGGATATTACTACTAAGGAGTTACGCAAGCTTAGCTAAACTATATACTTAATATCTATATAAAAGCAACTTCTAGAGCATAAGAACTAGAGCCTACAAGACGCCCTTACTAATAAGAAAAGGCGCTAAATAAAGGGCAGAACTCTCCCTCTTAAGCAAGCTAATAAGTAGTATAGGGGGGCTACTTTCTAGTTACCTACTTAAATCTAGAGAGCACGTAACGCTCTTACCTAATAAGACGCCTAGAAATAATAAGAACTACACTAAAAAAACGAGCAGAGAGATGTTTATAATATAAATTAGCTACTTAAAGCTTAATTACTATAAGAGAAGCGCGTTGCGCGTATAGCAGCTAGAGAGGCGCGCGTAAAGGAGAAAGCTAATTAGGCTACTATAGAACGCCTCTATTAGCAGGCTCGCAGGGCATAAGAATAATATAAGAAAGCTATTAAATTATCCTAAAAGGGTAATTAACAAGCTTTAGTTTCTACTTCTAGGCCTATTAAGAAGAAAAAACTAGTGCGCGCAGCTAAGAGGGGGGGGGCAGCTACGCTAGCCGCGTTAACCCTCTTATCGCGCAGAGGCTATGTTATTAAAATACTAACGCGTTACCTATAGTCTAAGTAGCTAGCAATTATTTATAAGCCTAAGAGACCTCTCTACTAGAAAATCTTATAGTAATAGCTTTTATATAGAGCTGTAGAGCCTTAATTGTATACTACGCGCACCGCGCGTTAAGTAGTAATACGCACTAACCGCCAAGCAAGGGTAGTACTACCAACGCTACGAACTTTCCTTTTATACGCAAATATTAGGTATAAATATAGCTAAAGAACAAGGAACTAGCTCTATACTACTAGGCTGTACATCTAAAAGATATAGCACGCAGTATCAGTTTCCAATACTAGGCGTGGTATAGAATAATATATATACTAATACGAAGGTATGTGTAGGCCTCGCCTTAGCGAGGGCACGTATGAGGTAGTGAATACCAATGTAGGCGTGACAGGGAGGCATATTTTACTATAACATAAGGCGCTGTATAAATTAGGCGCAGAAGCAATAATATAAACGTAATTTTAGGTAAAGTAGAATATAAACGTTTAGAATTAGCTATAGCTAATTATTTTTATAGAATTATAGTAATATTTATTATACGCATAAGCTTTCTAGTTGCTAAAAGTTAAAGTACCCCTCATTTGTCTCGCCACACAGTGCGTCTCGCTACGCAGGGATGCACCTTAATCTAGTCCCTATAGGACGATTACTATGACCTCTTTTTGCCTAAGGCGTGTGCACCCCACTCTTATGGCAAAATTTTGTCCACTCAGTAGGCTTCTACGACAAAGCCTAGGTTTCCTAAATCCTTCATAGACATTCGCATCTAACCCTTAAGAATCGACTTCGATAATGTCAAGCCATCGTGAGCTCCGTGGCTGGCTTGGCGCGCAAATTCGTGCGATGTCGCTACCCCGGTCGGTACTTCTGATCAAAGAAGCTTCTAATTCCGGCTAGCCTGGATCAGCCTCAGACGACATGGTACTGTATTGATTTCTTATGTCATCTGTCTGCCAAGATTGTCCGCTGTCAGCAAGTGGCTATGCTCTAGGTCATCTGACATGTAGCAGAAACGTGACTCTAAGAATCCATGAGTGCGTAAGCAATCTGTACAGTAGTTGGCTTCACCCTATCACGCAGTCGCAACTCTGTATCACGCAGCTTAGAACCAAAGCTCTTCTAATTGTTTCCAAGGTCGAGCAACAATTTAAAAATCTATCATCTGCATTCTATGCCAACAAACCGACATCTCATAGCCCCTCTGCCTGCCTTCCTATGATACCACACACCTAAAAAAGCACCACCAGCTACCCACAGCCATACCCACCAAGACGAACTCTCAAGTACCACCACCTTACGCCTCACTTCCGCACGCCATACATAGCTGTTGTTTGCACTCCCCGCACCAAAACCGTCCGCAGACCGTGCACCACAACCGCCATCCGACCTCTCCGCGATGTGTGCGTCCGCATCCTGCGCACGACACTCGCGAAGCCTTTAAATCTACCCCTTCTACACGCATCAGCCCCATCCGCAGCCCGCCACTCCCGTAATGCTAATCACAGCCAAACCCTAGCCGTTCAAACATTACCGCTAAACACTCACCACCCTCGGTGCATTCTCCACTCGGAGTTCCGCCGCCCTGCCCCTCAACTAAAGGCGTTCGAGTCTTCTTCCCTGCCTGTGAACGCTTTGCGGCGCCACTCGGCCGAACAAAGCAAGGCCCCTCGTTTCGCGTCTCTACCATCGGGGAAAGCCGCATCACTAGTCGCGAAAACCGCGTCTCCGCCATCCATAAAAACCACCGTCTCCCACAACGCTAACACGCACCCAGCTAAGAAGAAAGGGAGACTGCTCAGCAGACGCTTCTCGCAGCTATATATGCCTGGCTGCGCGCTGACGTAGCCGACAGAAACTTCTAGAAGAAACCACGCCTTCGCGTACAGTGCCGACCGGAATCGGTTTCCGGTTCATACACACTAGTTATGCGCCTCGAGCAAGGGGCTTGCGATAAATAACTGGTGATAGTATTAGTCAATTTATAAAATATGTTATATGTATCGTATCACACGAACGAGTCAGTCACGATGCCAAGACCCCACTAAAACTACAACTTCACCCAACGGTGCAGCAATAGCAAGGACAACTACAGATAATTGTAGGCCAGTCTATTCAGAAATACACTTCACTTCTTGCTTACACGTTCGTGCGTTATACCCAGCCTCGCTGCAGCGTCCACAGCGCCTCACTAGGGCGTTGAAGTCTGTCAGCTGGACGAAAAGATCACGCAGCGCATAGCCTATTGTTACGACCAGGTCTACACAAGGGATATCTCACACTAACCACGGCACAGTCGACCTTACCCATGCTGAGTGGACCAGGGACATGTGACCAGTGGTCACGTGACATGCTCAGTACGCTCAGTGTGCTCAGTTCCTGCACAATGCTGAGCACCACTGAGCACCCCTAGTATATAGTCGTCCACGATGATCCCTTACGAACCATCGTGTTCAATCTTCGTTAGCTATCTTGTTACCCTACTTGAATCCTTGTGAGCAGCCAGTCTCAGTGACTACGTCGTGACAGTGTTACGCTCTACAGACATCACGCACCCGAGAACCAACCCAAGCTCCCTCAAACCCTCTGTACCGAATCGGAAAGCTCCTAGAGCATATCAAGACCACATACAGATCAAGGATCTTAACACCTATATCTGGTCACAATGTGATTCTAGGGACTCACGCCACGGAGGCACAGTCAAGTTTGACTTTTAGGGAGTTGACTTTAGTGCATAGGTTAGTGGCAATATATAAACGTCTAGCTCATAGCACTATTAGAAGATATATCCAACATTAACAATTTTTACTTCAACCCGTCAAACTCAAGTCATCCTGGAAAATTAAAGTTGACTGTTCCCCCAGTGGTCTGACTTCCGGGAATCACGTATCGACCAGAAATGGGACCGTTGAAAACAGGGCCGTGGTAAGAAGATGTTCTGGTAGCATCATCGGCAGCCTTGGATGCGTTTACCAATTGGTCAGCACTAGAACGACTAATGTTGCTTTCGTAGTCCTTTATCCACCTCTCTAGCACACCTCGAACTTGGCCATAACCCGCGTCTGCTCTCCCAGTAAATTTCGTCATGGTGCGATGGTCTGCGTCGATGCTGCAGTTGTCGTACGCTGGCAGTATCGCGGATTCACTTTCCACAATCTTGCCAACTATGTCGTTCATCTTGAGAGCTTCGTAGAAGCAGTATATCTTCAGCTTGATGTCATCGCGCACCAGCATATGCTGAAAGTCTTCATCGGTCCTCTGCAGATCGGAAGAGCCAGGCTGCAAATTGCGCAGGATGTCCCGATTCGTGCCGCGGAAGACACTGACGTATTTGGCCACGGTGCTTCCCCAGCCTGCCACGTGAGAGCCTCCGTGGGGAGTACCCATGAAGACGATACCGAGGGTGTTCGTCAGTATGCTCTGCAAATCTTGCCTTTTGCTGCCAAGGTTCAAGGCTTCTTCGCATACCAAACCTCCAAGACTGTGGGCGATGAATATAATTGGTCGCTGTCCAACAGATCCTCGCTGGTCCAAAAGTGCATATGCCAACGACTTGCCGTGGTCGTTCAGTCGGTTCGAGCTCACGATAGTCCAGAAGCGGACAACATCGGCGTCGTACCCGAATGCCAGGATGCGCGCGCGAGGAAAATCTTCTGAGAGCAGTACGCTGGGCCAGAAGGTCTTATTTTGATGTGTCCAGGTCTTCTCTCGATTGCCCGTAAGTCCATGGACGAAAACGATGCTTGACATGAACTAGCTGACAGATAAGTTACTTAACAGCCGGGTTCTCACTCTACAGCAGCATCCGTATCCAGTCCGGCAGCAACCTCGGTGTGAGCTGGCGGTGGGTGCACTCGTTTCTTAACTCACGACATGTTGGAACTATACACAATTAAGACCTCGACGCTTCAAGATGAGAACTGGAACTGTTTCGTCGTGTTCGTGAAAGATAAGATGGACCAAGAGTCAAGGTGGTGCAAGTGCGGCTGAAGGGATGCCGAGCGGGGCTACCTCTGCTCGACAGCTCCCTCTCAGTCTTGCGACACCTACACGCCGTCTGCCTTGTACGCATGCCTTGTGAGTTTCACGTAACAGGCGCACGATGAGCAGCTTCCACGCAGGCATCGATGGTCACGTCGTCATTCCCGGCACGTACACAGGCGCCGGCGGAATGACCAACTTTAACATCCACTACCCGCCAAGCCAGGGTGAGCGCTGAGCACGTCGGCGGGCAGGCTAAGGCTAACGCTGGCTCGCAGACAGATCCACCCGTCCACGCGAGCCCTTCTCCACCGTCCCGTTCGCACCGGACCCCGACTTTGTCGATCGACCCGAGATTCTAGTGTGGGTGCGCGACAAGTGCGCGGGTCCTGGCGCTCGCGCAGCCCTTGTTGGCCTCGGCGGCGTAGGGTATGTCAACGCCACGTCATGACCACGGCAGCACTAACATGGCGAAGTAAGTCGCAGCTTGCTATCCAGCATGCATACAGAGTGTACGATGCGATGCCGCGACTGTTCGTGTTCTGGGTGCATGCCAGCACTCAGGCGCGGTTCGAAGAAGCGTATCAAGGCATCGCAGAAAGGCTGCAGCTCCCAGGCCGTTACAATCCAAAGGTCAACGTGTTGCGGCTCGTCAGGGACTGGCTATGTGACGAGGCGAACGGTCGGTGGCTGATGGTCGTCGACAATGCCGATGACAGCGAGGTTTTCTATCCGGAGCCGACCGAACAAGACGGACGGCCCGTAACGACGCCGGCCAGGCTGGCGACGTATCTACCCAACAGTCGCAACGGTTCGATCCTGTTCACGTCTCGAAACAAGGAAGCAGCGAGTCAGTTGGCGAGTGGCTACAGGAACATCCGGGAGATTCCCGCAATGGACACGGATCAAGCTACGCAGCTCCTTTGCAGCAAGCTGCAGGACACAGTGCGCGAGGACGGCGCAGAGGAGTTAGTACGCGATTTGGATTGCATACCTCTTGCGGTCACGCAAGCCGCTGCGTACATCAACCAGCGAGCTCGCATGACGATCTCCCAGTACCGCCAGGAGTTCCGCAGGAGCGATAGGAAGAGGGAAAGTCTCCTACGCTGGGACGCAGACGGTATTTGGAGGGACGAAACCGCATCGAGCGCGGTAATAACGACATGGCAGATGTCGTTTGATCGCATCTACGAAAAGAGGCCGTCCGCAGCCGACCTGCTGTCGCTTATAAGCTTCTTCAATGCCGAGGGCATCTCGGAGTCTATGCTGCAGAGATACAGCAGGATGAGAGGATCAGTGGACGAGGAAGATGCGGACAGCGCGTTTGAGAGAGACTTTGACACTCTACGAGCGTATTCGCTTGTGACTACTACAGCCGAGGAAGACATGTGTGACATGCATGCGCTAGTGCAGTTTTGCACGCGCCTGTGGCTGTCTTCGCGTGGCGAAGTACGCAAGTGGAAGGAAGTGTTCGTCCAATTAATGTCACGAGAGTTTCCAGTCCCGGACTTTACGAATTGGGCTACATGTCAGCAGCTGCTACCGCACGTTGAATCTCTGCTTGCTAGATCTTGGGACGAGAGCGATCTAAGAGGTGAGAGGATAGCAAAAGATTGGGGATTTGTGCTTCAGAATGCTGCAAGGTATATGCAGACGGCTCTAAGCAAGTATGGCGAAGCAGAGAAGCTCAACCGGCGAGCGCTGGAAGGGAGGGAGAAGGAGCTTGGGGTGCAACACCCACATACGCTAGCGAGCGTGAACAACCTAGCGGGCGTGCTACATGATCAGGGGAGGTACGAAGAGGCAGAGTCGCTGAGTCGGCGAGTGCTAGAAGGGTTAGAGAAGGAACTTGGGATGCAGCACCTAGATACGCTGATGAGCGTAAACAACCTAGCGGGCGTGCTGCAGGACCAGGGAAAGTACAACGAAGCAGAGAAGCTCCACCGGCAAGCGCTAAAAGGGAGGGAGAAGGAGCTTGGGGTGCAACACCTAGATACGCTAGCGAGCGTAAACAGCCTAGCGAGCGTGCTACAGGATCAGGGGAAGTACGACGAAGCAGAGAAGCTTAGCCGGCGAGCTCTAGAAGGGAGGGAGAAGAAGCTTGGGGTGCAGCACCCAGATACGCTAACGAGCATAAGCAACCTGGCGGGCGTGCTACAGGATCAGGGAAAGTACAACGAAGCAGAGAAGCTCCACCTGCAAGCGCTAGAAGGGTTAGAGAAGGCGCTTGGGGTGCAGCACCCTTCTACGCTAACGATCGTAAACAACATAGCATTGGTACTGTGGAACCAGGGAAAGTACGACGAAGCAGAGAAGCTCCACCGGCAAGTGCTAAAAGGGAGCGAGAAGGAGCTTGGGGTGCAGCACCCGAAGGCGCTAACGAGCGCGAGCAACCTAGCGGGCGTGCTAAAGGACCTGAGAAAGTACGACGAAGCAGAGAAGCTTAACCGGCGAGCGCTAGAAGGGAGGGAGAAGGAGCTTGGGGTGCAACACCCACATACGCTAGCGAGCGTGAACAACTTAGCGGGCGTGCTAAAGGACCTGAGAAAGTACGACGAAGCAGAGAAACTCAACCGGCGAGCGCTAGAGGGGAGCGAGAAGGAGCTTGGAGCGGAGCACCCGAAGGCGCTAACGAGCGCGAGCAACCTAGCTTTGGTGCTGTTTTATCAGGGGAAGTACGACGAAGCAGAGAAGCTTAGCCGGCGAGCGCTAGAAGGGAGGGAGAAGGAGCTTGGGGTGCAGCACCCAGATACGCTAACGAGCATAAGCAACCTGGCGGGCGTGCTGCACATAATGAAACATTATGCCGAGGCAGCAGAGCTATACCATCAAGCATACGAAGGACGCATACAAACGCTTGGTCCCCAGCACCCACAAACTATCGCTTGCAGGAAACGCATCTTAGCCCTAGAGCAGGAGCAAAAGTCCGCGCAGCTAGCAGAAGATTAGGAAACAGCCATGCACTTGCGTAGGAGAGAGATATTGTAGCAAATCGTATTCTGTAGCGTTATCTAATTGTACAGTATATGAAATACTACGTAAGATGTGTCTTAGAAACTGACTAATACTGTTAGCAGTTATTTGCTGCAGAGCCCCTGCTCAAGGCTAACGCTTAATAGGCAAGGGCCATCTGGCGCAACCGTGCGCTGAGAATAATCCGCGTGCAAGAACCGGAAACCGATACCGGTCAGCACTGTAGAACACGGAACTCGCTAATTGGAGCGCGGTACTGACTGTTACCTTCGATATCGCAGCTACGTGCAAGGGTGAAACCGCATTTGCTAGTGATTATAGTCTATAAAACATCACGTAATTGCAATCAAGACACTTCAAGGAAGCTTAATAACGACTAATACATTCGTGCTACGGGAACGCTACCTGGCTCTACCCTGTCAGGCTCGCAGACCTTATATCGTCCCGCATTCGACTCCTTCGCCTCCTTCGCCTCCTTCGACCTCTTCGCCCGCTTCGCCTTTGGTTTCGGTAGCTCCGTCCTAGCACTATCTGCCTCTGGCGAATTTTTGCGCTTCCGACCTCGTTTTACTTTGCCTTTAGCCTCTTTGGCAGCGTCTTTCTCGTCGCGCTTCGCCCTTGCTGCTTTCAGTTCCTCGTGGCCCATGACCACCGCTGTCCCAAGCACTACTGGCCTGGTCGACCGACGCACCTTCGCTTCGTTATTGATCTTCATTAGAAACTGGATATGGTTCTGCTGAAGGACTCCCTTTGCGAAGGACATTTGTGCGGCTTTCGCAAGTTTTTGCACGAGCCTTTGTAGGCGCCATCTGCTCGTCTCGTCAACCGCGTGAGTAGTTTGCTGTTGGAAGATCATATTCTGTAGCGACGCGAGGCCTTCTGTTGATACCGGCGTCGTAGGCGATTCTGGTACCGCGCCTTGCGGATTAGATGACTCTGCTGGTGGAAATGTCTGAATTGGTGGATATGACTCTACTGGTTGACAAGGCCCTACCGTCACCTTGTCGGCTTCAGAGGCCATCGGCTCAGGCGGCTTCACCATGGTTTTCAGTACTCGATCTGGATTGAACGGAAATAATCCACATGCAGCGAAGCCAGACTTGATATTCCTAGGCGTAGAGACTTTGGTCCTTGCAGGGCAGTATAGAGCAGTGAAATGCTCCTTGCCTATTTTGTTTACGTTTCCTCGCTCTAGAAACTCGACTTCTTGCCGATAGGCTGCCTTTAACGGGGCAAATGTCGCGACATCCAATGGCTGCAGCTTATGAGATGAGTGAGATGGGAGGCGACACAGTTTGATGCTATTAGAAATGCAAAACTCCAGAATTTCGGCAGTTTCGTGCGTACCGAAACCGTCACATATTAGTACTCGAGGTCTGCCGTTAGCTCGATTCTTGGTTTCCGGATCGAATATGCGCTTAAGCCATTGCAGACTTATGTATGAATTAGTGTACCCAGATTCATGCAGCGCAAATTGCCACCCGGGCGTATCAAAGGTAGTCCAGTTGCTCCGGTGGGTTACCGCTGGCCAGATAATCATAGGATTTAGACACCTACCGTCGGCGCTAACGCACTCGATCGAGTTGGATCCCAGATCACGTGGTGTGATGACCAATCACAAACGGTGATGTGATGTGACGACCCAGCACAAACGGTGATGTGATGTGACGACCCATCACAAACAGTGATGGGCTAATCTCATACACTTCACAAACAGTGATAGGCTAATCTCATACACTTCACATTAAAGCCCTCTGTATATATAGGCTCCTGTCTAATAGATAGTTAGAAACCATTACACTTATTCTTACTTTAGGGTTTTAACTAGTTATAAGCCTCTCTTTTTTTTAGACTTTAAATTTAGATAAGTAATTAGTAATTACAGACCCTAGACCCTAGATATAACTAACTCTAAGATAGAAGAGGTTAAGAGCGACCGCAAGCTTAAAGGCAAAACTAACTTTATTAGTTAGAAACGCGAATTTAAGCGTGCAGTAAAAACTAATAATATTCTTAAATATCTTACTAGTAAGAAGGCTATTCCTTCTAAGCCTAAAAAAGAAGACTACTTTAGCAGATTTACTAAACTTAACAAACGCCGTCTTACTTAATTAATAATAGCGTTAATAACTCCTACACCTTCTATAGAAGGCGATAAAAACTTACTAGATACTTAGCAACTAGCCGCGAACTAGGCACTTAGATAGCAGATTAACTTTAGCGAGTATAAAAATGCTAAGAAATAAATAAGACTCGCGGGCAGGTTGCTTAATAACTAGGTCTCTAATAGCATTAAAATTAAAATTAAGAACTATAATAATACTAAGGAAGCCTATAACTTTATTAAGAAACGCTATATAGTTACTAACAAGCGTGCTTATAATAACCTCCTTAATTAGCTTAGTAACCTTAAACTTAACGAGTGCTTATCTATAACTAAATATATAAACGCTATATAACAGCTTAAGGCTAACCTAAAGACTATTAAATATAATATAACTAATAATATGCTAGCTACCGCCCTTCTCTATAGTCTACTACTAACCTTTTACTACTTTAAGAAGAATTACGATTAGATCTGCTTAACTAAACCTAATAATTCTCTAGATATAGACTATCTCTATAACTATCTTTATGTTAAAGAAGCTAAGCAGATCCGTCTAAAAGAAGAATAAAGGGCTAGAGATAGGGTAAGAAAGGAAGTAAGCAGTAATAACTATAGCGCTAATAGTAGCACTAACTATAGCAGTAACTAAAGGCTAAGGCGTAAGAATAGAAGCTATCTTAAATGTAGCTATTCTAGTTATAGCAAGACTAGTTACACTAAAGAGAACTATTAGAGTAAGGACCTATCTAAGGCACTATAATCTGTTAAAGATAAGTTCGCCGTAAACTCTAAGAATAAATTAGTTAGAGCTATAAGTAGCACTACAGAAGCTAATCTTAGTATATTTAAAGACGCCTACTCTAACGCTAATAACCTAGGTACAGTTCCCCTCTTTACACCCTTTATAAATAAAGCTAATACTTTACTATAGACGCGTAGTGTTAGGGTTAGCAGAGAGATAAGAAAACTAGGGGGAGCTAGTACTAGGGGCGTAAAACTTAGAGAGTTAGGACTTATAAAGAAAACCTTAGGCGCTTTTCTAGTTAGCACATCTTATATACTAGACATATAGCTAGCGGACACTAGTGCTAATATACACATTATTAATAATATTAAGTAGTTTAAGGAAAATACATTCTGCTTATTCTCTAATTGCTTAATAGACATTAGTACTACTAATAGTTTAACTACTCTTAACGTTAAGGAAGGCGGCACAGTTTAAGTAGTTCTTAAAAACCTAAATAGATCTTTGTTAAAAGTATTACTTTCTAAAGTTGCCTACGCTCCGCAAGGAAAATGCAACCTTTTTTTAGGAGGCATATTTGCTTAGAAAGCTAAACTAACTAGCGTCTATAATAACTAGTATATAACGTAGATTAATAGCTAAGGACACAGAATTAGACATGCCGTCTTTAAGAATAGCCTGTACTATCTTAACGCTAAAAAAGCACCCACCCCTTTTATATTAGGGGAGGTCGTTGCGGCTATAGTAAATTTTAACGACCTAGTATAGAAATGGCATCACTAACTCAAACACCTTAGATTCTAGAACATGTTAAACCTACTAGATTCCTCCGCTAGAATAAAAATTACAGCAGCACAAATAAGGGCTAAGCTTAAGGCGGTATGCCTAGTGTGTGTAGTTATACGGGCTCTAGTTAAGATCCTATAGGACCTAGCTAAGCGCAAGGCATAAGAGCTAGGGCAGATGGTGCATGTTAACGTGTAGGGACTATATCTAATTAAGGGTTTTAATAGAACGAAGTTCTTCCTATTTATTACTAACAACTATACTCGGTACACGTGGAGTGCACGATTTAATCGCAAATATTAGCTTCTTAAAGTTTTTAAATCTCTAGTTAGATTTATCTAGAAGAAGTACTATATTACTATTTAATGCTATCGCCTAGATAACGAATTTAAGAACGGACTAGTTAGCAGGTAGTACAACGCTTATTCTATTACCTAAGAACCTATTAAACCCTATGCGCACTATTAGAATAGAGTAGCTAAAAGAACTAATTATATAATTTAAGAAAGGACAGCACCTATAGTATAAGAAACGTCTATCTCTAAATAAGTCTCTAAAATTATCTTAGAGAAAGGCACAGAGCTCTTACGTATCTCTCGCATTCCTAAGAACCTTTAGCCTAAAGCTATACAACATACTGTATAGCTTAAAAACTAATCTTTAGCACGTGCACTACGCAAGAAAGACGCGAAGACTCTATATAAAGCTTTAAAGGGTAATTAACCTACTCTAATAAGAGAACGTATATAGAGCAGTTAAGCATACGTTATATACCCCCTAGAGTTTTAAAATACAGCTAAAATAATAAAGCTATATAACCCTTGTAGCTGGCTAGGATATTTTATTAGCTATAAGAGTAAGGCAATATACTATATATACTCCTCTAAGAAGCATAAGGTCTATTAAATTAGTGTTGCTAGAGTTAAAGATAGCGAGGGACTAGAAAATTCTTATAATAAACCTTACCTAGAAGATAGAGCTCCTACCCTAGGTATTAAGGTCCCTAATTATCTCTTCTTAGCAGGCGAAGATAAAACATCTAGTAGTAAGGATAATAATAGTAACGTTTACTCTTTCTTAGAGGAAGTAAGACCTATTTTAGAATTAGAACTACACGCTGCAGACACTATGTATAAGTTATAGTATAAGGTTAAAGACGCGGATAGTAAAGATAAGAGTAATACTAAGATAGCAGGACTAATAGTTACCTCTAAGTACTTTAACTAACTTAGATATGCCAGCATGGCTAAGCGTAAGATTATAGATAATATAATAGTAGCACCTAAAAAGAGTCGCTAAGCTACCTATAATTAAGTTAATGTTAACTAGGATAACACACTCTTAGAAATATTAGAAGTAAATAATAATTCTTAGTACTACTTAGATAATAGCAAGGTTTCAGCGGCCTACTAGGCTTTTATTACTAGACATAGGCATCGCATAAAGAAGAACTACCTTCTAGATAATAATAAGTGCGATTACTGCTTCTAATACGGCAGAACATGCGATATAGCATTAGAAGGAATGCTATACTTAACGTATAGAGGCAGAAGAAGCGTGTGCAGAGAATAGACAAAGAAAACTAAGAGACTAGTGCTTCCTAAAAACTATAGCAGATTAAAGATAATTACTAGCGCAAAATAGGATTTACCCTGCAAAAAATGTTTCTAGAGGCGCTCCCGCTGCTACCTTACTAGTCTACTAGGCTTAAAGTGCGAAAGTTGTACGAGGAATAATAAGCTATACAACTAGAATCTAGATAGAGCAAAATAATTCAGACTATAGGAAGCCTAGGCGCAAGTAAGGCAGGAAAAACTTAGGTTCACACTAGTCCCTTAAGATAAGAAATGCTATTAGTATGCGGGAAAAGCCCTGCTTTATAATAGAAAACACCTATGCATTAAGTGTAATACTAACCTACTCTATTAATCGTGTTAGCTATAGAGTGTAGAGAAACTGCCTTCGTGCGTTAAATGCAGTGCTATAGAAGGAAAGGCCTATAACTATAGATAACTATATAAGGCGTGTGTTAATAAAAAGTATAATTATACTTATATTAACTAGAATAGTCTAGTACTAAGAACTTATTAGGCCTCTAGTACGCGTATGCTAAATAGATTCTCCTCTGTAGGCACCCTAGTAGAAGGTAAATTATCTAATAACAAATATGCACGCTGTTAATAATAGAAGAAAAACTGTAACAGGGCATAACTGTGTCTCCTATATATAAAAGCCTAAGGAAGCTAGAAGATTACTTATTATTACTACTAAGGATCTAACGGAAGATACAAATCGTAGGCAATTTAGCTATTTAAGTTAGATTCTTTAGGCTAGTAAACCCTCTAAGACGATTATAAGAACTACGACGGCTAGAGGAGGCATAATATCTCTAGAAAGACTAGACACTTAGAGAAGAAGGAAATTAAAAAATGTAAGGGGAACGAAACTAAAGATAATAAGCCTAATAACTAATACTAGCTAGCTAAATATAACTTTAAATAGTCTAAGTTTAGCCTATCCGCATACAGCGGAAACAGCCTATTACTCCTAGAACCTAGGTTAAGTAGCGCTACTAATATAAAGTATTACAAAGTAAAGAAAGAAGAACTAAAATCTTATAAAGAAAAAGGTACTTAGAACGTTATCCTAATCTCTAAAGGAGTAAAACCTATTACCTCCTAATAGGTAACTACTAACAAATATAGACTAGACGGCGAGATTATAAAACATAAGGCTCGCCTAGTTGCTAGAGGCTTCTAACAGGAAGAGGGCATTAACTATAAGAAGACCTTTGCGTCTATAGTTAAGCCCGCCTTAACTTATATCTTACTAGCCTTAGCGGCCATTCTATCCTAGCAGATTTACTAAGGAGATGTTAAAACTGCATTTCTAAACAGCGACCTAGATAAGCCTATCTATATAAGGCCTCTAAAGGACATTAAGCTTTCGCGTAGGCTCTGCCTAATAATTATTAGAGCCCTATACAGATTAAAGTAGTTACCCTAGGCGTGGTACTAAAAACTACGAAGTACCTTAGTTAGCTAGGGTTAGCGCATATTAGCCTACAACCTATATGTCTTTATTAACGACAGTACAGGTCTTATACTTAAAGTCTATATAGATAATATTAATGTTATAGGAAAGGATATTTAAGCAATCCTTAACTTTAAGACCTAAATATTATAAACATTTATAATAACTAATAAGAGGGAGTGCTCTTAGTATTTAGAGATGCATATTAAACAGAAACTTAGAGAAATCCGCATTTATTAGAAGAAATATATTAATAAGATTATAGCTAAGTATAGTTTTAGTTAAACTGCACTAGTTAAAACACCTCTTAAAAAAGATGCTAAGCTTGCTAAATAGAATAATTATACCTCTTATCCTAGGTTTTATACGGAGTACTAATCTAAAGTTAGATCTCTTAACTTTATAAGTAACTAGATAAGACTAGACATCGCTTTTACTATAGGATATGTAGCTTAATACGCATCTAATCTAAATTAAACATATATAAATGCTGTGGATCGCATCTTCGCATACCTTAAAAACAACCTAGGGAAAGGAATAGTCTATTTAGACAAATACGGCCTTTATCTAATAGGTTTTGTTAACAGCGACTTTACTAGCTATAAAGACTCGCGGAGGTTAATAACTAGGTAGGTGTTTACGCTCGCGAGTAGACTAGTATCCTAGTTATCTTAGAGATAGAAGACGGTGGCTATATTAACTATAAATATAGAATATATTGCAGGCGCAGAAGCTGTAAAGGAAGCCGTGTAAATTCGCAACTTTATTAACGATCTTCGTATCCTAGGCGTCTATATTAATACGGTCCTACTATATATTAATAATAACTTAGCTCTAAAGCTTACTAGAAATCTAGAATTCTACAGTAGATTAAAACATATTAATATTAAACACTACTTTGTTTATAAGAAGGTAGTGTTACGTCCTTACAGGGTAGCTAATCCTATAAGGGTAAGTTAGTTCTTAGGCAAGAGCGACGATAGGGAGGAGGTTATTAATCACGTAAGTAAGTAACAGGATAGTTAGTATTAAAGTTATAAAACTGTTAAATTAATAATGCTTAATAGAATCTAAACGATAGATTATTAACTAAGTTAAACACTAGGAACTATAAGGGTTCCT